>JAGQAX010000015.1:41440194-41667694 GCA_019142605.1 Cephalopholis sonnerati
GCCTCTGTGATGTCACAGTGGTCTGTAAGTTGCAGTGTGCTGAGCTCTCGTTCAGAGTTTCTGTTGTTTCTTTAACTGCAGAACAATAAAAACAATCAGGATCAATCAAGGCGGCACAAACAGAGTCAACACCGTCGTCAATAACAACAAAATCAAAGTTGTGTCGCAGCCACAGCTGCTGTTTAAAATAAGCCCACACATTAAAGTGCACTGTTCTCCACGCGGCGATAAACAACATCAACACCATCAAATAAAAACAACAACAGCTTCAGGAGCAACAACAAACAACAGAAACCTCATTATGGGCAACATCAAAACAATATCAACAACATACAATAACTGCTGACATAAACAGCAACAGCAACATTTCACAGACAACAAAACAAGAAGACAAAATCATCTCAGCTCAAAGTTCACTTACAACTGTCTTCATCAGCTGACTCAGGGGAGGTCACATGACTCTTGTATGGAACTTTAGTCACATGATAACACGGGGCTGTACCATGACGAGGAGCTCAACATCATTCTCACTGTGACCTCGTCACATGTATCGACGTTTGCTCATGGACTCTCCATGTCCACATATGACGTCCAAGGTACCCTGGGTGTGTTGGTTGTTGACGTTCTGGGACGCCGTGTCAACTTCAGCCTGTTACATGCATTGTCTGTTTTCAAAATACACTTCCACTTCACAGGAAATGTACAGTTTGTATACAGTCTCTTTCAAAATAAAATTGATGTTTTTACCTTCAACAACAAAAGCATGTGGTTGGGTTTCAGGGTTTGGTTTTCGTAATCTGACAGGAAGTGTACAGCAGCCTCCCGGGTGACAGTCAGTGGCTGCTGAACCCATCCATCAGCCTCCCGCCCTCCATGCTCGTACTTTCGCCACATTAACTAACATCGTCCTGCTGCTTTTCCCCCTGACGCTGCCTGGCAGCATATCATACCTGGTGTTGGGCAGTAACACATCACAGTAATAATATTTCAGTTTACAATGTCACTAAGCACAATGAATTTTCAGTGATAATATTCCTGTCACTCCAAAACCAAACAGCTCCTTGTGTCGGTGAAGATTCTCAGTCATCAGGTCATGGTAATCATAAGTGCTGTATCGTAGGCAACTGGACCTGCTTGTGTTTCTTGAAGACATTTCGAGACTGGTGCAGAGTCTCAGGCTTTAAACTCTGTGTGGGTGTGAGCCTTGGCACAGTCATTAGGGTCACATGTGAACTCTTTAACTCTGAAACTACTCTGTTTAGTATGTCTTTGACACTTATTGTTAACATGAAACTGTTTTATTCAGTGTTTTTATTCAGCTGGTCTGTTTGTCTTTTAGAGGAGGAGACCTCTGTGGATAATTCAGCTCACAGTAAAAACATCTTGAACAATGAACACTGAAGGAAATCTAACCAGGAGAAGTTTCAGCTGGTTTCAATCTGCAGTCCTCACTGCTAGACACCACTAAATCCCCCTAAATCTGACACACTGTTCAGCTCAGTGTGAAACTTGACTTCTATTGTGTAAAATTTGTTTGCTAGTCTCACAGACACTAACACCAACATGTGAGTGTATCTGGGAACCAGTATGAGGACAGAAGAAACTGGAGAGGTTCACTCAGAGGAGTGAGGCTCTCTGTCAGGCAGCTGTTTGAGCTGATCATGACCACTGGAGGTGCTCCTTATAATTTCAGCAGGCTAACTGCAGCGTTTCTTAGAAGCTAGAATGCAGCGCGCTGCACAGAGCAGACTGAGTGTTTCTTTTTACAGAGACTGTATGTGAAATCTAAATACAATATAATTATGAGGATGAAAGTATTTTGAGAAACTAAAACAGCCAGAAATCTTTGATCAGTGTCCTTCATAACTGTTAACAGTATTACCTTTTTTGCAGGCTACAGCACAACCAAGTAGGAAAAAACAACGTTTAACAGACAATAAAAAGGAAACCAGTAAAGTGCCTGCTGACTCACTGAGGCAGGAGCACAGATATCAAGGAAAGTTGACTGAAACAACAACAGCTGCAAGTAAAAATTTAAGAAGGCAAAAAGCTGTTGTAATGCTCTGGTGTCGTGCAACACTGCGGTGCACGGAAGAAAACCAGGTCATAGTGGTGACCTTTGTTTGTTTGTAATGGTTTTAATATTTTAGTGTTTTATAATCTTTGCTCTATAAATAAACTTGATTTGATTTTGTTTTGACGTCAGAGTTCAGATAAATCTTTACCTTGGAAGCTGTTAAAAATAAAAAAGTGTTAGAGAGCTAAAACTCAGTTTGTGTGGACGAGAGACTCAAACGTAGCCGAAAATATCTGTTTACAAGAACATGTGTCTAGACCCGGCCTTAAACAAACTGTTTCCTCTAAACGTGTTCTCAGTGATTTGTTAGCAGCTCCTGGCAACACGCTACTACTCCAACAATATTGAAAACCAGTGTGTGGTCGACACTGATGAAAAAAGCCTTTTTTATACGTCTGTATGATACGCCACCAGCTGCTGTTTAACGGTGCCCAAAGGTGTTACGGGGAAATACAGTGGGACAACAACGAAAGTTAAGTCGGCGAAAGTCTGAGTACCCTGGGTGGGAGGGGTGGGGGTGGGTCCAACAACCACTGACTTTCACCCAGGAGGCCGGTGTTTGCTTCCTGAAAGACTGTAGAGCCAAACCCTGTTCTTTTTTCCCAAACCTAACCACGAGCATTTGCTGTTGAAGGAAAAAAATTTGAACTGTACTGATGTAGTGCTTTTATTTTGAAAGAGACTGTGTGCAAATGGTAAATGGACCTGCATTTCTATAGCTCCTTTCTAGTCATCTGACCACTCAAAGCACTTTTTACACTAGTAAAAGTCACATTCACATACTGGTGGGTGAGGCGACCTACAAGGTGTCACCTGCTACTCAATTTTTTAACACACTCACACAGAGATGGAAGCATCATCGGGAGCAATTTGGGGTTCCGTATCTTGCTCAAGGATACTTCGACATGCGGACTGGAGGAGCTGGGGATCGAACCTCTGATCTTCCGATCGGTGGACGACCCGCTCCACCTCTGAGCCACAGCCGCCCACAAACTGTGAAAACAGAAGTGTATCTTGAAAGAAGACAATGCATGTAACAGGCTGAAGTTGACACGATGTCCCAGAACGTCAACAACCAACACACCCAGGGTACCTTGGACGTCACATGTGGACGTGGAGAGTCCATGACCAAACGCGGACATGTGACGAGGTCACAGTGAGGATGTGTTGGCCTGAGCGATGAGTTAAATCAAAGAGGAGCACAGTGAGGATTTAATCCCCCACCTCCTTCTGTAATGTTCATCCAACACATCCTCACTGTGTCCTCGTCACATGTCCACGTTTGGTCATGGACTTTCCACATCCACATACGCTGTCCAAGGTACCCTGGGTGTGTTGGTTGTTGACAAACACATCCAACCTTGTTTGTTGTTTAGGCAACATAAACATGTGGTTTTGGTTCTGGCTCTACAGTCTGTCAGAATGCGAGCACGGCTCTCTCTGGTGAAAGTTGGTGGTTGCTGGTTCCTGTTTGAACAGGATGAACTTGATCCATGACCTTTGACCCCTTTCCTGTCAGCCAAGAGAAAAACCTAGTGAATGTACATTGAGCTCAGATTATTAAGTTCTTAAGAACGAAACCAATGATGACGTTTATGCCAGAGAGAATCCAGCGTCTCTGCAGAAACCACCTCAGATAGACAAGAAAAAAATGAAACAACAACAGAAACATCAGATGGAAAACACACACAAGCACACGCACGTGTGTACACACACACACACACACACACACACACAAACACACACAGAGCTGGTTTGTTGTTTGTGGCGGTCATGTTGAGGGAAAACAGCGCCATTGATTTTCCTGATTCCCCGCCGTCGACAGCAGATGTAACACACAAACGCAAACATGCTTTCATAAGCAACAAACAGCCATATCTACACATATACATTACACACACACACACACACACACACACACACACACACACACACACACACACACACAGCTCTCTATCTGGACCTGCTGACAGCTGATTGGTGGATTAGACGAGGTGACTAAAAGCGGCGAGGTAATCTTCTCTCATTATTTCAATTACCAGGCTAAACGCAGCAATCAGCCGCATAATGACGGGCGGCGGGCGAGAGAGGGCGAGAGAGGGCGAGAGAGGCAGGGAGATAGGGAGAGAGAGAGAGAGAGGGAGAGAAAGAGAGAGAGAAAATGGGAGAAATATTTTCAGTGGTTTTGGGGAGAAACGAACGTCTGTAGGACGAAGACAAAGAGACAACAGGAGAGGGCGGGCGGGCGAGGTGCAGAGAGAAGGGAGGAACGACTGAGAGACAAAAAGAGGAAAATATTTGTATCGATCTCACAGAGGAAAAAAAACACATTTACTCTGCGGGGAGAGAAAAAAGAGCGGAAATCAATGTGAGCATTTGCATCGATCTCTTAGTGGGAACACACTTTTATTTGGAGGGAAATATACATGAGGAGAAAAAGAGGAAAATAAAGAGAAAGAAAGGAGGAAGGAGACGTAAAGAGAAAGAGAGAAGATGAAAATATTTGCATTGATTCATCTTCCTCTGACTGCAGAGAGAGGTTCAGCAAACAAAGGACAACACAGACAGGAAGAGAGGAGGAAGAGGAGGAAGTAACGATGAGCTGGGGGAGGAGGAGAACGCGGGGAGGTGGTGGATAAAGAGAGGAGAATAGACAGGCAAAGAGGAGGAAGGTGAAGAAGAAGAAGGGAAAAAGAGATGGTAAGCAGGGGAGTGAAGATGAGGAGGCAGGAGGAGGACAAAGAGCAGGAGGAACGTGATGAGAAGAAGGAAAAGAGGAAGAGGTCGAAGGCAAAGAGGAGGAAGTAGGATGAAATGAGAATAATGGGGGGGGGGGGGGGGGGGGAGAAGAGGAAAATGAAACAATGCTGAGCTAGAAGGGAGAAGGACCTGGGGGAAGTGGTGGATGAAGAAGAGAATAGAAAGGTGAAGAGAAGGAAGATGGAGAAAAAAGAGGTGATGAGCAGAAGAAGGAAGATGAGGAGGACAAAGAGGAGGAGGTGATGACACAAGAGGGGTGATGAGATGGTGAAGAAGAATGCAAAGAGGAAGAGGTAGGAGGAGAAGGAAATAGGAATAAAAGGCAAAAAAGAGGAGGAGAAAGAGGAAAATATAGTTGGGAAATGAGGAGGACTTGAGGGAGGTGGTGGATGAAGAAGAGGAGGATAGAAAGGCAAAGAGAGGATGGGGAAAAGACATTATAGGTAGAGAAGGGAAGGAAAGGAAGAACAGAAGGGAGAGGACAGCAAATGGGAGAAGAAGGAGATGGGTTGGTGTAGTAGAAGAATGCAAGAGGAAGAGGAGGATGGGGAGAAGGAAGTAGAAAGAAATGAGAATAAAGGGGGACAGGTAGCAAAAAAGAGGAGGAGGAAAATATGACAATAACGATGAGCTGGAAGAGGAGGAGGACTTAGGGGAGGTGTTGGACGAAGAGGAGGAGGATAGAAAGGCAAAGAGAAGAGAAGATGTGGAGGAAGACGAAGAAGATGAGGAAAGAGACATAATATGCAGGAGGAAAGGCAAGGAGGAAGGAGAAGACAAAGATGAGGAGAAAAAGTAAAGGAAAGAAACAGGAGAGGGAGAATGGAAAATGGGAGGAGGAGAAGAAGAAGGCAAGGAGAAAGAGGTAGAAGAAAAAGGAAGTAGACAGTAGCAGGGAAGGAAGTAGATAGGTATGAGAATAAAAGGCTGAGGAGGTGGCAACAAAGAGGAGGATGAGGAGGAGGAGAAGACCGTAACGATGAGCTAGAAGAGGAGGAGGACTTGAGGGAGGTGGTGGATAAAGAAGAGGATAGAAAGGCAAAGAGGAGAAAGATGAAGAAGACAAGAACAAGATGATGAGCAGGAGAGAAGATGAGGAGACAGGACGAGGACAAAGATAAGGAGGAAGAAGAAAAGAAAAGAAAAGAACAGGAGAGGGGGCGGACGGCAATTGGGAGGAGGAGGTGATGGGATTGTGGAGAAGAAATAGAAGCATAAAGGGGGAGGAAGAAGATAGAACTAAAGAGGGAGGAGGCAACGAGAAGAGGAAGAAGAGACAAAGGAGAAGAAGAGTGGGAGAAAAAAGGAAACAGTAAGAGTAGACAGAAGAAGAGGAGGAGGAGGAGGAGAGGGGAGAGATAAGTTACATAAGAGGAGGAAGAGGAGGACAAAGAGTGAGACGAAGGAGTGTATGAACAAACAGAGCAAAATATAAACTTGTCTAAACTTTCCTGAAACCTTCAACACGTCGGAGGAGGAGAATAATCAGATGGAAATGTCCTCCTTTTCTCTCCTCGCTGACGAAGACGCTCCTCTGCATCACTTCCAGACACATTCACAGTCCATTCAAAAGCTCCATTCACAAAATGCAGATTTTTACATCGACAGACGCGCTACACGTCCCGCTTTCTTAAAGTCGCATCTCCTCAACTATTGTTGGCTGGAATCACACAGACAGGACAAGGAAGGTGTCAGTGAACGCATCATGCATCTAAATCACAGTGTGATCAGACGGTCCAGAACTCAGCCGGAGGAGTCGGGTCTCATTCAGGTGACGTCACGTGACCAGAGGTGTGGGAGCACCTGAGTCATGGACTGAGGGCCCGAGGTGGGAAGTACAAGTACTGTACTGTACTTCAGATTTGTACCTGAGTATTTCATTTCCTGTTTCTTTACACTGCGTCTCATCTCAGAGCTAAATATTGTGTGACAGCTGGAAAATGAGTCGTCACAAAGCTAAAAATAGGGCTGTTTTTCTGACACCATGAGGAGGGGACTTTGTAGAGATGTGTGGTTCTTAGCTGATACTTTGACATCAGGGGTCTTCAACATTTTTCAGACCAGGGGCCCCAGGGCTGACAGAGAGATGGAGCAGGGGCCCCCTGCCACATATAGTGTAGAAAACTGAGTTGCATATTAAACTGGGCGTTCAACAACGTGAAGGGTGGCCTAAAGTGTCATCTATAAACAAACACTTTTATGGTGCGGACAACACTAGGCTATTATATTTAAATCAGAGCAATATTTGGTTCGAAATAAAGTCATTCATTCATTCATTCATAACTAACGTACTTCGCCGTCATGGACAGGTGCCACACAGTGATTTAGCATTAGCTAGCTAACACGATTGTACAAGGATTCATGGGTAACAGTGTAAATTGTTTTTTTTTTTTTTTCAAATGCATTAATTTATCTTTGTCAATAATGTGTTGGATTCATGACATATTTTAATTTCTGAAAAACAAACAAACAAAAACTAAAACTTTTATTAAAAAAAGACCCCCTAGGTTTGGGGTTCTCATGCTAATAACCTTAGCATGTTGTATTTGTGGGGAAAACTTGCTTAGTATAAGACAGTTGTTTTGTCAGTGAACCTTGCGAGTTTTAACGGAGCAGAATTTTGCAACTTTACCTTTGTTAAATGTTGCTGTTGTTCCCAACTTCCTGTGAGTAGAGGAAAAGCCTGCTAGCTGCTAGGCTAATTTGAATAATGTCAAATGCCATAGGCTTGTGCTAATAACGTTAGCATGTTGTATTTGTGGGGAAAATGTGTCCAGATAAAGACAAGTGTTTGTCTGTGAATGCTGCCAGTTATAATTAAACCAATTTGTTTACCTGTGTTTGAAATTGTTGCTATTAAGCCATGTTTAATGTGTGATTAATGTGTGTTTAATGTGTGATTAATGTGTTTTTTGAATCAATCAAACTTAACAGCACTTCACAGAAACACCACTGCTGACCAGCGAGTGACACAGACACACCCCACACAAATATCAATGTACACAGCGGTGTAGGCCACGTGCTGGACTTTGTGTAGAGCCAACACAAATCCAAATTAACTAGGAGTGTTCATAGACTATTTACAGTGCTAGAAGAAGAGCTTCAAACTTTTTTACTGAAGTAAAACTATCAGCTATTAATAGTAAAACTATGTATACTGCACAGTAAAAGCCCTGCATTGAAAATAAAGACTGACAGAGGCATCATCAGCACAATGTTCCTACACTGACTTCATGTCTGTTCATGGTGGAGCTTTGAGTTCTTACATAATGCTGGATATGCATCATATCATATTTTTATTGTCATAATGAAAAGTTTGTGAGTAAAATCTGAA
Organism: Cephalopholis sonnerati; assembly: GCA_019142605.1. Lineage (NCBI taxonomy): Eukaryota > Metazoa > Chordata > Actinopteri > Perciformes > Serranidae > Cephalopholis > Cephalopholis sonnerati. The sequence continues at coordinate 41,448,366 of JAGQAX010000015.1, forward strand.
TGTGTAACATAACCACAAACATGTTTCTCACTCAAGTAGAAGTCCACAGTAAGGAAGTAGTATACCTCTGAAGTGCTCTGGGGGTCTTTAAAACATTATTTCTAGATCCACCATATTCCCTTTAATTTTCTGCAGCAGCTCTATCTCACTCCGTAAAAGCTGCATAAATGCAACAGTATCTCAGTATCTGAAATGTGGCACAGCAGACGGTCCCTGTCTACATGCTACATGGCTATGTGTGAAAGTACAGCACTTTTTGGAGAGACCTGTGTGATACTGTGTCCTCCATTACAGGTGTCTCCTTTTCATCAGAGCCTCAGTTATGTTTACTTGGTAAAGTCAGTGGAATTCTCAGTGCAACATGGATTTTATTTCATCAAGACTGAACTTGCTGTTGTAAGAAAATTTAGGCTATAACGCCAACATAAAACTCAGATTCAGTTCATCAAGACATGGTATTGAAAATATGGACTCTCTCAGTCAGACTCACTATCCTAACTGTAACAGTAGCCTCTTTTACACAGGAATTGCGCAAATTTGCAGGAAAGCCCAATCCCTCTTCTGTCCGCATTGGCAGTATAAAAACAAAATCGGGGAGTGTGGCAAATTGCCGCCTACCTTCTTGTGTTTATACAGAATGCGCCTTTTTCGAGGCAATGGGGGGCGTAAGCTAGTAACAGAACGTGCAGCTCAGCGTGTGACGTAAACAGTGACGTACCGAGGAAAGCTGCAGCTGGTCAGTCCTTCGGCGATTCGCTCGTACATCAGCCCGTCCTTCACGTTCCTGTCATCCGATGGTTAATAGCCTCCTCATTAGCGAGGCCAAGGAGGACGCGCAATTCTTTATCTCCCCAGTTGCTCGTCTTCTGGTTTGCGTCTCCTTAGTGCTGCCAGACACTCATTCCTGCTATCAGCTGTTTCCGGGTTTGAAGTCCACGCCAATGGGTCGAACGTGCCGCGTCATCAACAGCCCCTCCCACAAGTCATCAACAGACCCTCCCGAGGCGGAAAGCCGCCTCGCTCTGTTTATACTAAAACCGTTCCGCCGATATGACTACCCTACGAGGCGGAAAATTGGGCGCCTCAGATCAACTCGCCAATCCGGCTCTGTGTGTGTAAACGCTCGCAGCTGGCCGGCAAATCGGCCGAACATTCGCGGAAAATCTGGCAGTGTAAAAGGGGCTAGTACTTCCTGTGGGTACTCTCCTCTGTAATGTATCTCATGTTATGTTTTGTTACGTCTTACTCTTATTTAGTTTTATTTGACTTTGCTGACAGCGTTGGCAAGATGAATCAGTATTCCCTTTTACACAAACATCATGCTTTAGGGTGCTACAAAGTCCCTTCTTTATGCCACCTTTGCATTTTTACACAGAGCCAAACAACAGCAGCATCACATCGTGTCCTAGCTTGGCTGCAGTGCGAGGTGTCAGCGACTAAATCAGTTTGACCGCATTGTTTTCTGCTGGACTGTTCTAACTGCCCATGAGCAACGCAGCATGATGCGGCACAATCCAGGCCGCTGTTTTGAGCTGAACTTTTACTGGACACTCCATTTCTATTTTTGTTCCGTCACTTGCATTGAAAGCACTACAATGGAGATTTAAATGAGGAGTTACCTACAGGATGTCTCTTTATTTCACAACAAAAACTCAAACTAGTTGGCATGCGGCCGGAGGGAGATCATCAGGAAGATGAACATTTCTGGTCAGACTTGTGTGGTGGTGTGGGAGCTACAACACTGATATCTGTATGTTACCTGTGACAGTATTGTTGTGAGTATAAATATTAAGGAAGTACAGACTCAGCCATCTTTTCAGTGGTTACTGAGCACAGCTGTGAGGTGTGTGCTTTGTTTACGTGACGTTAACAGATCCAGTGTGGACAGAGAGCATCTGATGTAATGCAATGCGGTGTGATAGTCTGACACTCGCATCCAGTTAGGACACGGTGTCATGACGCTTCAGTGTGTGATTTTAAACACCATGCATGCATAGTGAAACCAAAAGAGATGGGGCGAGCGTGACATGTAACACAACAGCGTCAGCCTTTAGTGTGACGCACATGCATCGGCAGTGCTTTGTAAACAATAATAATGACATAATACGCCAATGAAAATCATTTATTGTTCCTGTTATACAACAGCTGATCCTGTCCTCTGCCCGGGACGCAAGGAGCTCCTGGACCTCATTGTTTTCCCAATTTTCAGACATTTTCAGCCGCTGTTCAAAGGCCCAAAGGACAGAGGGATGCCACATGCTGTAAAGCCCTTTGAGGCAAATTGTGATTTGTGATACTGGCCTTTATAAATAAAACTGAATTGAATTCTTCTTCTTTGAGTTAGCCGCTAACTGGTATCAGTACTTTTTAAATCTCCCACAGTGGGTCACACATATAACATGTCAATACATCACACCCGTGCTGTCCATGATCCCATCCTGCTGACCGTCCTGTTTATACAGAGTCAAAATTGTATAGTGGCAGACTGTGATATTGGAAAATATCGTATCACTGTCCAGAGAATCAATATCACATCTTATCGTGATTTACAACCCTATGAACGAGCAGAAACTGTCTTCGGAAGTCTATCTTGAAAAGGCTACACGCGACTAACTAACTCCCCGACAAAATGGACTGTAGACCAGTTTGGGTGGCAGAGGACAGGGGGACAATTGTGTCCAAAATCCAGCAACTTTACTACGACACATCTGCAAAAATTCATCTGAACTGAAATTTTTCAAAATGCTTTCACAGCAAAAAATGATGTATGTAATAAATTAGATTCACTAATCACAGAGCATGTGACTAATTAGATTATTTTCTAATCCCTTGACAGTCAATCTGAAAATAAACCCAAAGCTGCGTCTGAGGTGTCGTGTTGAACCGTTTTTAATAAACACCTGCCAACTGAGCAAATAAATATTTACCGCGGCCACATATATGTGACGAACTGCAGGAGGATAAAGTAAGATAAACAAAAATAAATGATTTTATTTGGAGTTAAATCTGATATGTGACTCCTCTTCTATCATTGTCTCTCACCCTTCTCTCTCTGCCTCCCCCCTCCTCCTGCTCTCCCTCCGTTTGATTGACAGGGTGGACAGATGCTGCTCTATAAACAGGTAACCTGATCTACAGAGCCCATCTGGTCACAGCTCTGTTCAATTCACACTTCACACACACACACACACACACACACACACACACACACACACACACACACACACACACACACAGATATAAAAACACACACACCCACTCCGGTGACTCACTCACATACACACACACACACACACACACACACACACACACACACACACACACACACACACACATGTTGGGAGATTCACACACATACACACACGCCTGCACACGGACAAATATGGACGAGCATCAAATAAATATGGCGAGGACACACACAGTGACTCATGCACACACACAAACACACATGTGGGAGTGTGTGTGACGTGAGTCATGAGATGATAGCGGTGGTGGCGGCGGCGGCGGTGGTGGTGAAGCGTCACCTGGGCAGGTCTGAACGCACCAGCAGAGGCCACAGGATGGAGGGTTTGTGTCGTGATGTTGTGACGCTGCAGGTGACAGCATCACATCACCTGAAAACTCAACGCCAACGTGGACAAGTGTGACCTCGCTGTGACACACCGACAGGACGCCGAACATGACGACCCAGAAAATGTTTGTAAGGTTGAGGACGACTTAAGTAAACACATCTAGAACAAATACAGGCTTTTTCATTTCCTAAAAGGAGCTGTTTTAAGAGCAACGATACAGTCGACACATTCTCACTGCGACGTCGTCACATATCGTCGCCTGGCCGTGGACTCTCCACGTCCACATATGGCGTCCAAGGTACCCTGGGTGTGTCAGTTATTGATGTTCTGGGACACCGTGTGAACTTCAGCCTGTTACATGCATTGTGTCTTTTGAAAATACACTTCCATTTTCACAGGAAATGTACAGTTTGTATACAGTCTCTTTCAAAATAAAAGCACTACATCAGTGCACCCCCCGCAGAGTGGGGGAAAGAAGAATATAACAGCTGCTTCATAACTTAATAACTAACAGTCATTTATGTTTTCATATATTGATGTTCAGTGGTATCAGACAGTCTCTCTCCTCACACACACACTCACCTGTTTAATGGAAGGCAAGCTGAGACTAATGGCTGCCCAGGATGCATTGTGCCGCTGCTATATATACACATTTATATAGAAATCAATGCACAGCAAGTTGAGGCTCATCCTTCTCTTTCTGTCGTTGCCACGGTAACCACAGTTTGAGTAAAGACGCAAACACCTGCAGCAGCTGACAGTGATGATGGTCTCTGCGTATCTCTGCTCTTCCTCACCTGTCACCAAACACTGCGGCTAAAGATCCGTTCTGCTGTTTGTTGTTTCATGTTTTATGTTTTAGGCAATTTACTACGACTCATCTGTTCAGACACAGCCTACAACAAAACACACAGCCATTCAGACTGACAGACATATACTAAGATGACTTCTTACACAATCAGTTAATGGATCAGAGTTATAGAGGCCAACTGACAGCAGATGTCAGAGAAGCACATCCAAAATCCCACTGATATTTTTAACAATTCCAACTATAAATCCAGCCCTGACCCAGAGTCAGCAGGATGTGGCATGGCTCTTTGAAAAACAATCTAACAGACCTTTTCACTGTTAGTGAACAGTATGATGTTTGTTGGTGGGTGGGGCTTAGCTGGAGGCAAAACAATTCTCCACAGACATTAGCTAGTGCTAACTAACAACTTCTGTTCTCTTGTTTTAAACAATGGAGGAAGATGATGTGAGTGGTGTTTTTGGATATATTCATTCTGAGTGTGGGAGCGCACTCTGACACAAACTGGACTGTTCCTAAATTTAGAGCAGCGCACTCTCAGAGTGGCAGAGCGCCCTCTGGACACTCTGTCTGTGGAGACGGAGCAGCAGAGCGCCGAGCGGAGTGAATGTGTGATTAACTTAAGCGTTGGTTCATTCATGTAGAAATATAAGGCTCCGTCTCTTCCACCAACAGGGCTCTCATTTTAGTGTAGAGCGTCAGACTGAATTTACCAACGCACCATGTCAGGTCACTCACTCTCCGGGACCGCCAGTGTTACTGGAAGAAGTAAACACTGACCAACGGGACCAGACTGGCCGACCCGTATGCTCTCACTCAGTGGATGGATGATGTCACAGGAAGCCAATCTTGTTTGTTTTGCTATGGAAGCTAACGTTAGCTAATGTGCTAAAAAGTTAGCGTTCCAGAGAAATCCAATCTTCCTCTTAATAGCTCCCCAGTTTCTGATGAGGTGGACATGATAACCCTTAATACACATAACGTTCTTCATCCCTACAACAGGAAATACTTTGTCCCTAACCTGATATGAAGTGTGCGCTGCACATGTGAGCATTTTTGATGATGGCCTCCGTCCAGTCCTTTGGTCTGATCACATTTAACCATAGTTGTCTTTGTTTTTGTTGACGGGCAGTGGCGGCTGGTTTTGAGCCATGACTCCTTCTATTCTGGCTCCCAATAACACAACAAGACCACATTTGAAGACTCCTATGTAGCCTACAGCCCTGGGACGTCGGCCCTAAAAGCGTCTATAACAATGTTTATTTGACATTCATGTTTTCAGTGCCCACATTAGACCTGACTACCTTGGCAGTGTTTATATTAAGTGACTGTCCTCTAATCAAAGTGTGTTTCTCAACAGTTCCTGACAGTTTTGATGTTGTGAAAGAGTCTGTTGGACCCCTCCACCATCCTTACCGTCCGCCCTATAGAGTCTTTCCAGCTCCCTATTTTACGTCATTAAGGGCAGCATTTCAAACTGACAGCATCCAGCAGTGTATCAGTCCGCCATGATACATGCTGTCTGGCCACATTATTACCTGAAGCTGCCCGTCTGCATATAGTACTGCTGCCACAGGTGCCGTCTGGCCAACCAGCCGCTTATCATAATACCATGTGGCCATGTTACAAACTGAGGCTGCCCGGTGGTGCATCATACTGTTGGGAAAGGTGGCTTTTGGCCTCAGTGTCTGATGCTGAAATAACTGACCAAGCAGTGGTGTTTGACGAGTTCGTAATAAGAACAAGCTGGAGCCTCAGCACTGAGGCAGAGAACCACAGACACCTGTTCACCTGCCCAACACCTTGTGCCCACAGGTCGGCTACCCACAGTTTAAATCATAGTTGTATCAGGGTGAAGTGAATGACTAAGAGGGCTGTCAAAAATTCCAAGGTGGGCATTTTTCAATAAAAAAAGAAATATGTAATTACCCTCAGAGAGGCTAAATAACAACATCATGAGGGGCTGTGGTTTAAAATCAGAGAATACATCTATTAATCAGAGCACACACACACACACACACACACACACACACACACACACACACACATGAGATCGTAGCATGAGCAGAGTGCCAAATATATTTTTAACTTATAAAGGCGGAATCAGCGGGGGGGGGGGGGGGGCAGCAGCTGCTGAAACAGCTGTTTGCAGCTCTCTCTGTGTCTCTCTGTCTCTCTGTGTCTCTGTGTCTCTCTGTCTCTCTCTGTCTCTCTCTGTGTCTCTGTGTCTCTCTGTGTCTCTCTGTGTCTCTGTGTCTCTCTGTGTCTCTCTGTGTCTCTGTGTCTCTCTGTGTCTCTGTGTCTCTCTGTGTCTCTCTGTGTCTCTGTGTGTCTCTGTCTTTCTGTCTTTCTGTGTCTCTGTGTCTCTCTGTGTCTCTGTGTCTCTCTGTGTCTCTCTGTCTCTGTGTCTCTCTCTGTCTCTCTGTGTCTCTGTGTGTCTCTGTCTTTCTGTGTCTCTGTGTCTCTGTGTCTCTGTGTCTCTCTGTCTCTCTCTGTCTCTCTCTGTGTCTCTGTGTCTCTCTGTGTCTCTCTGTGTCTCTGTGTCTCTGTGTCTCTGTATCTCTCTGTGTCTCTCTGTGTCTCTGTGTCTCTCTGTGTCTCTGTGTCTCTCTGCGTCTCTGTGTGTCTCTGTGTGTCTCTGTGTGTCTCTGTCTTTCTGTCTTTCTGTGTCTCTGTGTCTCTCTGTGTCTCTGTGTCTCTGTGTCTCTCTGTGTCTCTGTGTCTCTCTGTGTCTCTCTGTGTCTCTGTGTGTCTCTGTCTTTCTGTCTCTCTGTGTCTCTGTGTCTCTCTGTGTCTCTGTCTTTCTGTGTCTCTGTGTCTCCCTGTGTCTCTGTGTCTCTCTGTCTCTCTCTGTCTCTGCCCTGTCACCTCCCTGTCGTTTCACTGCTTAAAGCATCATCGGCCCTGTCTCAGATAAGGCCTGCCTGTTTAAGAGGGGCTCCAAGAGTTGGTTCTCAGGGGACTTTTGGATACTTGAATAAAATAAAGAGGTTAAATGACAACTAGAATAAACTAAAGGATGTTACTCACAGTTGAACTGAGCTGAGCACTAACACCACTGAGCTGAGGACTGTCACGTTGGGTCCAGTTTATGTTCTTAGCTGGACTAAAATGTCTGTACTAAATTCTTTGCAAATCAAGTCCATATTTTTCATTTGAGTTTTGTTAACCTGCCATCCCATCAAAATCATCACACACTGAGTCTAATGTGTCTCATTGTTCTCCTCAATGTGAACACTGTAAATGTCCTGCAGGTTACATCTCATTTCCTCCATCTCTCCACAGGCTGTGACGGATGCTAAAAAAATGTAGAACATCAAACCTGTTTCGAAAATTCAGTGTGTAAACCTGACTGACAAAACAAGAGGTCATATTTTCCATCCTCTGATCTCATGGAACACAAGACATCCATCCATCCATCAAATCATCCATCCATCCATCCATCCATCCATCCATCCATCAAATCATCCATCCATCCATCCATCCATCAAATCATCCATCCATCCATCCATCCATCCATCCATCCATCCATGCATCCATCCATCCATCCATCCATGCATCCATCCATCCATCCATGCATCCATCCATCTGCTCACCCATCCATCCATCCATCCATCCATCCATCCATCAAATCATCCATCCATCCATCCATCCATCCATCCATCCATCCATCCATCCATCCATCCATCCATCAAATCATCCATCCATCCATCCATCCATCCATCCATCCATCCATCCATCCATCAAATCATCCATCCATCCATCCATGCATCCATCCATCTGCTCACCCATCCATCCATCCATCCATCCATCCATCCATCCATCCATCAAATCATCCATCCTTCCATCCATCCATCCATCCATCCATCCAACCAACCGTCCATCTCTTTCTCCTCTATGCATCTGTCCATCCATCCTGCATCCGTTCATCTATCTATCTATCTATCTATCTTTATTTCCATCCATCCATCCATCTATCCTCTGTCCGTCTGTTTGTCCTTCCATCTATCCAACAATCCTTTCATCCTCCATCCATCCGTCCATCCAACATCCCAGCATGCAGTTTCCCTCTGAGCTGTAGCAGAGTCCACATATAAAGTAGCATCAGATGGAAATACTCCAGTGAGGTACATCAATAGCACCTCAGCAGTATTTGAGTTTCATGTGTTCACAGGGACCTTGTATAAATAAGTGTTGAATGAATGAATGAATGAGTAATCACAGGATCTGTTCTCCCACCATGCATGAGTCGCTCTTACACTTGTATGACAAAGTTAAAATGAAAACAATGAAGTTTAAACTTTCAGAGCTTCTTCATCATCTGCATCATCATCTTCTCCTCTCTCCCAAATTTCACAAACCAACAGTCTGCAGCCTTTTACGTGTGAAAATGCTAACCGCTAGTGGCTAATTACTGACTCCAGAGGCCTTTCCACATGGCCTTCTGTAAGCTAATGGCTAAGTGTAACCACGTCTGCAGTCGGCTACCACCGCAGGCTAACAGTTAACAGCTAACCAGTAATTATGAACAGCACCCTCGGCTTCACCCTGAAGGACTTATCATGTTGTTTAGCCATTAGCATATGCTAGCACGCTGCCCTGAGCGTGGCGCCGAGCTCGCCCTGTGGCGCGCTGGCATTTCAAAGATGGTAATTATCACAAACTGGTTGGCAAATGCTACTTAGCCCCGGGCCCGGGGGGTCAGAGGAATTATGGGAGAATGAGTCCTGAGAGTCAGGCGGCGGGGGGCGTGGTCGGGTCTTTGTTTTGGATAATGATAGATTTTAGCTGCAGGTCACTTCACCGCTCTTTCACCTCTTCACATTCACTCATCTCCTCTCTTCTTCCTCTCCTGCTTCTTTCCTTCATCACTTCCTTCCCTCCTTGACCTCCTCCATCTGTCCTTCCCCTCCTCTCTTTCCCTCCTCTTCCTCCCCTCCTCTCTCTTCCTCCTTCATCCTTGTTTACAACAAACATTTCCAGTAAACATAATAACAGAGGGCACCAACCTGTTGCTAGGCGACAATTACAGGAACAACAGCGATGAAGGGCAGAGATGCTGGTGTGTGTGTGTGTGTGTGTGTGTGTGTGTGTGTGTTGATCACCTCACAGTAAAGGCAAACAAACAATGAAGAGACAAACCTCGTGATTCTGTTGTCTCCAAACTTTTCTTGTATCCTCAGCTTCTTCAAGCTTCTTCGTCCTCTTTTTATTTCAGGAAATAGACTGAGCCGGGTCCTCTAGACAGACAGACAGACAGACAGAACCAGGGTCAGGTTTACTGCCAAGTAGGTTTTAACATACGAGGAATTTGCTTTGCTGCATGGACAAAAAACATAAATAAAGAATACAAAGTACTTTTTTTCTTCAGCTTTACTTTGTTTTACCACTGAGATCAAAAATCTCTTACAGAAGAGACCTGGCCGAGGCAGCAGCTGAGCTACGTCTACAGCATCATCAAATACAACACGATGAACATGACAGAGCATCACACTGACACAGAGGAGAAGTTATTTAACACAGCAACCTCTCAAGAAAAAAAAAGCATGCCTCCATCACCGCATTCTCTATGAAGACCATAAACTCATCAATAGATATAAACGTTGTAATTTAATTTTTTTGCAGATTATTCAAAGTGCAGAGTGGGGAAATGCAGTTTCTCCAGATCTGTCAAACCCAGGGTACGTTAAGAAACCACTTGGAGGAGCGTAACTACCAGAGCTATGACGGAGAGGAGCACAGACATAAGCTTTGTATTGCAATACAAATATATATTTATATATGTAATAATAATAATAATAATAATAATACATTTTATTTGTTGGCGCCTTTCTGAGCACCCAAGGACACCTTACAGTAAAAACATACAAAATATGAATAATACTACAGTAAAAATAAGTAAAATACAACATTAAAAATAAATAAAATACATGACAGAAAATTAAGCTGGATAGGCAAGTCTGAACAGATGGCTTTTAAGCTGTGATTTGAATTGTCCAATGGAGTCAATCTGACGGATGTGGGGGGGCAGAGAGTTCCAGAGTCTGGGTGCAGAGCAGCTGAAGGCCCTGCCACCCATAGTGGTCAGTTTGAAGTTGGGTACAGACAGGAGAGCAGCTGAGGAGGAGCGTAGAGCACGGGTGGGGGTGTACGGGTGGAGAAGGTCTGACAGGTATTGGGGGGCCAGGTTATGGAGAGCTTTAAATGTGAGGAGAAGAACTTTATATTGGATTCGCTGATGGACAGGTAGCCAGTGGAGCTGAATGAGGATGGGGTGATGTGGTCGGTGGATTTGGTACAGGTGATGATTCTGGCAGCAGAGTTCTGGATGATTTGGAGACGGTGGAGAAGTTTGTTGGGGAGACCAGTGAGGATTGAGTTGCAGTAATCGATGCGTGAAGTGACAAGTGCGTGGACCAGGACCTGGGTATTGTGCTGGGTGAGAGATGGGCGGAGTCTGGAGATGTTGCGTAAGTGCATGAAGGCAGTACGGGTAATGTTACTGATGTGGGGGAAAAAGAAAGAACACTGTCCAGTATGACACCGAGGCTTTTGACTTGGGAGGAGATATGGACCGGGTGACCATCGATGGAGATATTGAAGGGGTGAGTTTTGGAGAGTGCGGACCATGTGCCGACGAGAAGGACTTCGCCTTTATTTCCATTTATCTTGAGAAAGTTGTTTGTCATCCAGATGTTGATGGCGTGGAGACAGTCAGTGAGAGCGGGGGTCGTCGGCATAGCAGTGAGGATGCGGAGGATGTTACCAAGGGGGAGGATGTATATGATGAAAAGAAGCGGTCCGAGCACTGATCCCTGTGAGACATGTGTATAAAAATATATACTTTCAAATAAATATGTGTAATGTAAGTTCATGATGGAAGAACTGGGCATGAATGTGCAAAAAGAATATACTAGTTCAGAAGTTCCCGACTGGTGGGTCACAGGTCCATTCTGACTGGACCACAAGTGACTTGCAAATGTGTCAAGTTTGTAAAAAACACACTGTATTTTTGAGTACAGTGAATTTCCGGCATAGAGCTTTTATTTTGAAGTGCTGCTTCCTGCTGTAGAGAGAGTGGATAACACACAGCTACTTAACAGAGACAGCAAACTAGCTCAAAGACAGGGACAAACACAAGTACGACACTGAGTGTACTAAACTGTGTGGAGAAATCTTGACTCTGTGGCTGGACCAGTTGGGAACCACAGTACTGGAGGATGTGCAAAGATTCCCAGTATTAAAAAAAAAAGAATGTGATGTACAGACATAATCGTCCAAAAAAGATGTGCATGAATGAAGCACATGAACCAAACTTCATTTAGTGCTGTCTTTAAGTACAAAATTTGAGGTCTTTGTACTTTACTGAGCATTTTTAAAAAAGGGTCTGTCTGTGACAGTCAGAGCATTAATGTTGCAGCAAACCACAACCAGCTGTTATACAATGGAAAATGCCATAGGCTTGTGCTAATAACGTTAGCATGTTGTATTTGTGGGGAAAATGTGTCCAGATAAAGACAAGTGTTTGTCTGTGAATGCTGTCAGTTATAGTGAAGCTGATTGGTGTTTGAAACTCTCTATTAAGCCATGTTTAATGTGTGTTTACTGTGTGTTCAATGTGTGTTTTGATTCAACTTAACTTTACAGCACTTCACAGAAACCTCTGCCACCAACTAGTGTTGTGGAGGTGTAACTGCTGAGTGACACAGACACACCGCTGCACAAGTATAAACGCTCACACAGCGTAGGGTCTGCATGGAGCTGACACGTAAATCTGCATAAAGTTTCCTTTGGTAAGCAGTGATGACATGTAACTTGGGCTTTAATTGTGAAAGCTAATAAAGGAAGGAGTGAAGCAGTAATTAGTGGCCATAGACAATGTGGGAGGAACTCAAGAGTTTGCTGTGTTTGTTCCGACTCCAGACCCTCTGTGTTTTCAGCTACACATTAGCCTAACGTTAGCTAACAGCAATCAGGCGATACCGTCAAGACACACATAAAAACCCATCTGTGTGTGTGTGGAGCAGGGGAGCGCGCCCTTAAATGACTCCAAAGCACAGTAGAGACCCAGCATGGCTTTTTAAGACGTGACTGTATTGGTGCAAACATTTATAGTATCTGCGGTGTGGCAGACAGCGTTCCAAGATTCACTCACCAAACAGAAAATCTAGCCACATTTGACACTTGGAGGATATTAATGTCAGATGCTGGCTGAACATTAGAAATATCTGACCTTTAAAACAAACAACGTCAGGAACAAATAAATAAATAAATAAATAAATAAAGTATGTGCATCAGCCTGCACAATATATGAAGACACATCAAAATGTTTTCACGGCATCTGGTTAGACTGAAGCTGATGGCAGAGGTCAAAGGTCACAGAGGCTGCGTCTTAACTTACACAGGCCACACACACACACACACACACACACACACAGACGATATAGGTGCACTATCAATTTACATGAGGGAGATTTTTAAGGATCACTGAACGACTTGCTCTCACACTTACACTTCACACACACATATAGACACACACACATGCACACACACACTTCCTCCCGATGAAGACTAAAGCTGTCAACACACACACACAGACACACACAGACACACACACACACAGACACACACACGCACACACACAGACACACACACACACACACACACACACACATTCCTTCAGCTGTGGTTAGATTGAGTTGAGACCTCGGAGCTTCCAGATGGCACATTTCAACTCAACATCATGTTTTTTTTTTCTTTTCTCTCAAACCTTTATTCGTCAGCGCGGCGTTGACAAACTTCAGTTTCACCTCGTTTATCAAGTGATTCATGAACTCCAGAAAATGATGGTTGTAGGTTTCAAATGTTCTTTTTTAAGGCTTGAGAGTTACAAAATAACATATTTCTTTACAGTGTCATATTTATGCATACAAATTAAAATAATAATAACAACTGGTGTAATAATAATTATAGTAATAATTATAATTATAGTAATAAACAGCACTTTTCAAAATAAAATTACAAAGTGCTTTGGATGTTTAAATGACAAAAAAAAACATTTCAGGGCTACAAACAGAAAAATATAAGATAAAATGTAATAAAACACCCAACAATCATATGAGATAAAAAACAAACAAACAATAATGTCAATGATAAAAAATAAATTGGAAACACAACAGTAGCATTAATAAAAACAATATTACTAGCAATAATAAGACTACTACTACTACTAATGATAATAATAATCATGAAAAAATGAAATTGTTGTTGTTATTATTATTATCATTTTTTGTTATTTTTATTTTTTGTAATGCATTTATTTTGTTTTTGTTTAATTATTTATTAAATGGAATAAAATACATGTTAATAACATGAGATAATAAATAGCAATGATAAAAGATGTATTGAAAATACAACAGTAGGCATAATAATAATAAACATAATATTAATGATATTTTATTATTATTATTATTATTTTAATAAAATAGAAAAAAAGATATGTGAAGGAAAAGTACAACACAGTTACAAAATCATTATATATATATATATATATATATATATATATATATATGTGTGTGTATAATAGCAAAATCTAAAACATCATCTATATCTATTTATCTTTATTTTTCTTCATAATGAAAACTTTGCTGTTGTTACTTTAAGTTTTTTTTTGCTGTTAATATTTTGTACTTTTATTTGAGATATTGAATACAGGTGTTTCTGTAGCATTACTATTTTGTGAGCACGTCTTCCTTCTTGTGCAGTGAACCTCAGCTCTTTGTGCCGTCACACACAAACTAAAATAAACCCTGAACTGAAGCATGTGATGATGTTACTCTCTCCCACTGTAAGTGAACACCTCTGTCTCTGTCTCTGTATACGATCCACTGGCTGTAACAGACTCTCGACCATCAGTTTGGACTAAATAGTGAATATTGTGTTTGTGATGAACTGTGTGGATCGATCAGCAGATGATGCGTTCACTTCCTTTAATGACTCTGGGAGACATTTATTAAAGCGAGCGGGCAGGAAATCGATCCTAACCAGACTGCAACCACATTACTGCCTCTGTGTGTGTGTGTGTGTGTGTGTGTGTGTGTGTGTGTGTGTGTGTGCTGACCACCTCAGTGGACGCACATCTCAAGTGTTACATTATCTGTTGATGCGTTCAGCGTCAAAGAAAGGATGGGAGATTTGATGTTTGGTTAAAAAAACATGTTAATGGTAATATGAACAATATTTTTTATGACTGTCATGATAGAATAAAGAGCTGCACAGTGAGCTGTAGTTGTAGCTCCCTCCTCATGACACATACATACACAGAGTATAAACAGATTTGGGATGTCAATCTCTGTAACTAACCAGTTAATGTTATTAAAAAGAAAATGCAGTTCTGTAGGCACTCCCTGGAGATATGAGACCATGGACCCAGAGAGAAATAATGACAGAGCAGCAGGAGCACCTGCATCACGTCATCAAGGGACTGTAAAAGTATTGTCTTCAGTGAGGAAGGTAGGTTGCGTTTATGATTGCACAAGAGTAAGGTGGAAGGAAAGTACTGACAAGGGGCACTAACAGAGGAAAAAAGTAAAGTGAATTCTATTTACAGCGAACAGTCACAGTTATGTGTATAAACACTGTGTGCTGTCAGTGTGCTGTCAGTGTGCTGTCACTGCCTTGAGTTTCCTACAGGCTTTCTCAAACTGTCCTGGCTAAAGCTACAGAGGCTGGGCCAGTGCTCCATGGTCCCATGGCTCCTGAACGCAGCACATAAACAATGTAGGCAGAACATGCCAGAACACAGGCTGTGGTGTGTGTGTGTGTGTGTGTGTGTGTGTGTGTGTGTGTGTGTGTGTGTGTGTGTTTTGGTGGAAGACACTTAGGCTCTGCAGTAAACACTCATCTCTTATTAACACACCACATCTCTAAAACATGAAGCGGCCGACGATCTGTCGTCGACACACATCAGGCTGCAGGGGAAATATTTTACACGCACTCTGACCTGCACACACACACACACACACACACACACACACACACACACACACACACACACACACACACACATGAAGTGTGTGTGTGTGTGTGTGGCCTGAGGAGGGTAATATCTGCTGACTGATGGCGGTGACGACAGGAAGGTCCTGAAGCAGCCATCACTAACCCCACTGTAAACACAGAGAGAGGAGGGTGTGGGTGTGTGTGTGTGTGTGTGTGTGTTCATGGGTAATTGTGTCCATTGATTAATTGATTGATTATTATCATGTTACTGATGTCAGGTTGTCGTGACGACATCCAGCTGTTGAGAGAGAGTACAGAGAGGAGGGAGGATGTGTGTGTGTGTGTGTGTGTGTGTGTGTGTGTGTGTGTGAGAGAGAGTTTGTGAGGAGTTCAAAGTTTGTCCTGTTTGTTTGTTTCTTTGTCGTGGTGTGTTTACAGTCACTGAGAAAACAAAAGAAAACAGAGCGCTCTTCTCCAGGCGGACACCTTGTGTCTTTCCAGCTGCTCACATGTTTGACATCATCATCATCATCTGAACTCAAACTGTGTCGTTACAAAAATGTGAACTCATCCAAAACCACCTGCAGAGTTTGATTTTAAAACTCAGGCTTGGTGTTTCAGTGTGTTTCAACTAACAATCATATATATTATTACAACACTGCAAACATCCTGTTGATCAGAAAATACTTTTACTTTTTATCAGGGATGTCACAGTGGACTGAACCAGGGCCAGGGAGGCAAGTCTTTAAAACACCTGGAGTGAAAGGTCTGGGTTTTGTTTGCAGGTTTTAGGTCTAAGTAATTAGTGCCGCAACTCAATTAAAATCAGCTGAATAAATCAAAGACTGAATGTTGCATAAAAAGTGTGGAGTCTCTCTGAGGCTCCTTTCACCTGCAAAAGGTGCATAATGTTTTAGTCCGCCCCTGCGCTAGGACTCATCTCTTAACACAGCTAGAGCTGAGCCAGTGACTGCAGACAATGTGCTGACAACATACTTTTAATTAAAGGGTCGTGTGTCAGATTTAGGGGGATTTAGAGGCACCTAGTGGTGAGGACTGAAGATTGCAACCAGCTGAAACTTCTCCTGGTTAGAATTCTTTCATTATTCAGGAGGTTTTTACCACAGTGGTCTCATCCTCTCCAAAACATTTATAAACTCTGCGTTTGCACAAAACGAGGCCTGAAAGAGGCGTACACCTCCTCCCACAGAGAAGTTGGGTTGTATAAAAAAAGACTTGATGGGAGAATCTGGACGGGAAATTAGCGACGCAGATGGTGAAATGGAAGCCTGACTGTAGGAACAGTTTGATAAATGAGACCTCAGGTGATTTAAACTGGTCAAAATATACTGATTAAAGCAGTTTCATGTTTACTAATCAAAGCTTCTCCAACACTGTTTGGCATGTCAGAGTTGGGCTGCTAGCCTAGCATCTGCTAATGTCTGCTCACCTTTTCTCGCTGATAAATAAAGATTTTTAAGAGGTTTCCTCGGAGCTGTAAACTCTGAGTATTTTATTCAATCAGTGTTTTTCGTATCATAGAACAGACCAGATAATATTCTAGTCCTGTTTTGTGAGCCATCCACTGCCTTAACCTGCCTCCTTACTGCTCGTGACCACTTCCTTGTTTACTACCATTAGAACATTGGTCACACGATCACAGCCCTGCAAGAATCTTGGGTTACGCACAAATTACTGGCTCATGATTACGTGGGATATGTTTCGTTTTTAACAGTGCAGTTATAATGTGCAGAAAATCAAATCAATCTCATTTACGTGAAGAGAAACTCAAACTGCCAAACTCCAGTGACGATTCCACGAGTCCAGTAAATCATGGACCAGTATTAGACGAGGACCTGCTCTCTGTGTAGATACAGATGTCTCACTCTGAGGTCACGAAAACACAAGAATTCTCATTTTCAGGTAATTAAACACTAAAGAAAACACACTTATATTTCTGCCAACACATTCTTCTAAATCCTGCACACTTTAATCACAGGTTTAAATGCAGGACTCTGAGTGGAGTATTTTCACTGCAGTAAAGGATCTGAATACTTCCTCCATCGCTGAATATTTACAGACACAGACGTACACAGAAGAACTGCAGTGACAGTGTGTGTGTGTATTAAAACAGTCCAGGTGATCACAGAGACCTTTAACCGGCCTCGAGTGGATGTAGTCCTGATGTCTCTGTCTGTCTCCAGAGAGGTATGAGTTTCCTCAGAACACACACACACACACACACACACACACACACACACACACACACACACACACACACACACACACACTCCATCATGCTTTTTACTCTCTCTCTTTCAGTCTAAACTGGATTTGCTCTGCATCTTGAGTCACCTCAGAGACACAAGATATCTGCTCTGTGTGTGTGTGTGTGTGTGTGTGTGTGTGTGTGTGTTGGGAGGAAATCTGATTGCTGTTATGGATTTTTTTTTTAAATCGCTCTCGAGGTTTTCAGGAAAATCTGTCAACTTGTGTTTTTACACTTCTGTGGTCGCCCACACACACACACACACACACACACACGCAGAGGAGTGATGGTGACTTGTGTTTGTGTGATTCAGTCAGAGACACAAACACAAACACAGACATGTTTCTCTTTTAACCTCTGACGACGGAATAAAGTCTGAGCGCTGTTCATCCGTCTGATGCCTCGTCTGAAAAACACAAGTACTGAGGCTCCAGTCTGAGCTACTGGTGTCTTACCTGAGTATCTGCTCTTCAAGTCAGCTTGTACTTCTACTGCAATACATTCATCTGACAGCTTTAGTTACACATAAAACACATTATGAGATCATAAGTCAATATTCAGAAAAAAAGCCATGTGTTGTACATGGAGGACGAAACAACCAGACTGACTAGTGAAAGAGACAAAGATCCCTCTGAGCAACAGCTGAGTCACAACACAAGAAATCAGAAATCATTGATCAAAGAAACTGGAAGCTTCGCATCAAAATGTGTGCAGATTTAGGAACAGGTTCCTGTTTCACCGTCTATACGCACAGACGGACACACAACCCGAAAACCTACGGCCATGGTTATCATGGCCCGGAGGCATAACCATTAAAAACAGAAGCCTGCATTGGGAAAAGAACACTCTATGACCACGGGCCCTATGTGAAGCATTTAAGGGACGGTTCGCCCTTATTTTGACATAAGACGATGAAGGGAGCTGATGTGACAACACAGTCTCACTCCGACCTCACATATCCACGTCCACATATGGCGTCCAAGGTACCCTGGGTACCTTGGTTGTTGACGTTCTGGGACGCCGTGTCAACTTCAGCCTGTTACATGCATTGTCTGTTTTCAAAATACACTTCTGTTTTCACAGGAAATGTACAGTTTGTATACAGTCTCTTTCAAAATAAAAGCACTACGTCGCTACAACACCAAGAATTGATTTTTTATTTTTTTTTTCTTTAAACAACAAACGCATGTGGTTGGGTTTAGGAGTAAAGAACAGGGTTTGGCTTCACAGTCTTACAGGAAGTGAACACCAGCCTCGCAGCTGTCAGACCTCTGCCGCGTTTTCACCTGACACCGCTGGGCGCCATTAAACAATAATGGTGACTGGCCGTGTATCATGTGGGCGTGAAAGGACAGCATTTTTTGTGAGACAGGTTGGATGAACTTTGCTTGTTATCAGGAGCAATAAATATTACTTTGATTTTTCTTTTTAAAACTTTTTGGACATTTTCAGACCTCCCTTAATATCAGGATTTGGATGCACTAAAGTTGCAAGGTTAGCTTTGACCGCAGAGATGTGGCTGACTGTTGGCAGTTCACTCTGCGACTGTACTGACGAGCTACAGCTGGTTAGCTACCTCGCTAACACAACAAACAGACGTGTTTGTCAGTGACAGAATCATATCAGAGATTTACTGAAAAGTCAAAATTAAGGGGAAATTGTTTTTGAACTTTCCTGAAAACGATGACTCTACTGGCTCTACCTCTGACCTTTCACCCCTTTACAGTAAGTCGATCTTTGAGTCACTGAGACATAAACACATGATGATGATGATGATGATGATGATGAAGCCAAATATGGAAAAGCAAAGCAAACATTTTAATGATCTGAGAGCAACTTCCTGATGAGGACAGAGAAGAAGAAGAAGAGGGCGTAAAGCGAGATGTAACGTGAGAGACAGAGGTGCGAGTTAATGTGTCCATCTCCCCGAGTGTGTGTGTGTGCAGTCTATTTATCCATCGCAGAGTGTGTGGTGTGTGTGTGTGTGTGTGTGTGTAAGGCGATTACAGATCTGGAAGCTTTGGTTACATTCCCCTCTCTCATCCTGCCATCCTGCCCGACCAAACGGCGGTGGGTTTGATGGTTTTAGTGCCTCTCCGCTCGATGCAAATCTCATCACCAGTTTTCAGACACGAACGCTCGGGAAGCGACAAACAGAAACCGGAGAGAGAGAGAGAGAGAGGCCGCATTAACGCGGCCGCCGCGGCTCCTTCAAGAAAAGGAAAAAGGAAACCAGAGGCTGAAAATATGGCGTCGGGTTTCAGCCGTTTGGAAAATATCCTCAATTTGATCAAAAATTTATAATGTGACTTTTAGAGCAGCTTGGGTTTCCTGGAGGCTGCTGCTGCACATTATACAGCTCCTTTAATGTGGTTAACACACTTAAACACACCGCTGCACTCTGTCTCTGTGCGTGTGTGTGTATCAAGTGTGTGTATCAGCGAAACATGAGTCTGCACATGTGTGTGAGCGGAAAAAAATAAGACTAAAATTCAGAATTTGCAGGACAACAAGTAAAAATGTTTTCTAAAATTCTTCTTGTAAAATTGTTTCTTGTGGTTTTAAAGGAAAAATTCAACATTTTGGAAAAGATGCTTTTTTTGTTTTCTTTAGCTGGTTAGCTTAGCTTAGCATACAGACTGTAAACAGCGAGCATGGCGCTAACACAAACCCACCTACCAGCATTCTTTAAGTTCACTGAGCAACATGTTATCCACTCACCAGCCACTTTATTAGGTACATATGTTCAACAGCTCGCTAATGCAAATATCTAACCAGCAAATCAGGTGTCAGCAGCTCCATTCAGTCATATAGACATGATGAAGACGAGCTGCTGAAGTTCAAACGGAGCATCAGAATGATGAAGAAAGGTGACTGAAGTGACTTTGAACGTGGCATGGTTGTTGGTGCCAGACGGGCTGGTCTGAGTATTTACTGGGATTTTCACCACAACCATCTCTAGGGTTTACAGAGGATGGTCCCAAAAAGAGACAATATCCAGTGTTGATGCCAGAGGTCAGAGGTCAGAGGAGCATGGTTTAAACACCACAGCCTACCTGAGTATTGTTGCTGACCGTGTCCATCCCTTTATGACCACAGTGTACCCATCTTCTGATGGCTACTTCCTGCAGGATAACGCACCATGTCACAAAGCTCAGATCATCTCAAACATGACGATGAGTTCACTGTACTCCAATGGCCTCCACAGACACCAGATCTCAGTCCAATAGAGCACCTTTGGGATGTGCTGGAACGGGAGATTCTCATCATGGAACAACTGTGTGATGTCATCATGTCAACATGGACCAAAGTCTCTGAGGAATGTTTCAGCACCTTGTTGAACCTGTGACACCAAGAATTAAGACAGTTCTGAAGGCAAACCCAGTCCTAGCAAGGCGTACCTAATAAAGTGGCTGGTGTATCTTGTTTATTTAGTTAAAAAACTTTGGTATTAAAATAACTATCTGCTGTTTGTGGAGGTATCTTTTTGGCTGAAACCAGTGGAGTCTCGAAATGAACCTCCCTGATCCTCCTCCATTCTCAAGAACGACTTGTGTTTTTGCTTGTTTGTTTTTATTCTTACATCAGCATCATCTTTACAGATCTGCATCTTTACTCTGATTCCTTTCTTTAGTTTTCACTCTGTGTTTCTGTCATATCACTTTCTTCTCTTTCTCCTTCTCCTCCCCTCCCTCCCCCTCGCTGCAGCCGCTGTGTTTATGTTTCACTTCATATCGAGTTGTTCCTCTGCTGGTATCAATATTGTTCGCTGCCTACCAATCAATAAGCAGGAATAAAAAACTTTACCAACCCAATCAATTACGCCCACTTCATTTTCATAACTCGACTCCATCGTCCTCGTCGCCACGACAGCAGCCCGATGATCCGACCTCTCTCCTGGGACACGTGCTCCTCCTCCACCTCCCCTCCCTCTATCAATCTCCCCCCTCCTCCTCCTCCTCCTCCTCCTCCTCCTCCTCCTCCCTCCATCCCGCTGCATTAAGTCCAGAATTGTTAACGAGGTATCAGATTCTGCGATGATGGACGTTACAACCAGAAAAATCTGAGGCCAGATCGGTTTACGGCTAAAACGACGGGATGGGATCAATAACAATATTTTCCCTGGAAAACAGAAGCCTCTTCCCCTCCATAAGCATCTTCACCTACTCCTCCACCTCCCCCCATCCACTTTAAAAGCCCCTCCACATTCATCTTTAATGGCGGGGGGGTTAGCAGGTTGCGCGGTTAGCGGCGGCGGCGAAAGGCTAATACACTGACAGCTGTGCCGTGTGCCGGGGCTAAGACGCCGTTTGGGTCCAGAGGGTGGTGGAGGAGGAGGAGGGAGGGGGGCTGGAGGTCAGTGTCAGCGGCTAATTGGTTCCTTGGCTGTGACACTCGATCCGGCTGATCCAATCAGAGGAGTCTGAGACAGGATGGAGACACGGAGGGTTTCACAGAAACACCTCGTAATGTGATGAGATCCAAACTGCAGCCTCAGAAACGACCGCAGAGTTGAATCAGATCAATAAACAGTAAATATCACGTTCATAACATGGATGTGATGTCATCACCAGCGCTCCAACCCAACTATTACAACTCAAAGGATCAAACTGTTTGTTTACATCAGTGTTACGTTTGGCAGCTGTTTAAGATTTAGTGTTTGTCTTTGCACCTAAATGTTTATTAGTGTTACTTATATTTTAGTCATTTTTATCCTTCAATTGTCAACATCCTTCAGTTTTTGCATTGCTACATGTCACGTGTTTCTGCGCTCTAGGCGCCCAGCAAT
Source organism: Cephalopholis sonnerati (assembly GCA_019142605.1). Classification (NCBI taxonomy): domain Eukaryota; kingdom Metazoa; phylum Chordata; class Actinopteri; order Perciformes; family Serranidae; genus Cephalopholis; species Cephalopholis sonnerati. The sequence goes on from JAGQAX010000015.1 coordinate 41,470,802, forward strand.
TTTGCTGGAGCGCTCTGAACTCCTGGAGTTGAAAAAAATTCAACTCAGAGCAGAAAATCTTCCCACATCATATCTGCTTTTTTCCCATTGTCCAATGGGATGATTTGAGAGGCGGGCCTTCTGTGGTGGTCATGACAACAAGTTTACAGTTGGTAAACAATGGAGGAGAAACTGGTGGTAGTTGTTGCTGGATACCCAGAGCTATACGGCCCCATAGATAGACAGCAGGTTGTCAAACTGCCCCTGAGTCATCCTAAAATATGCCTGTAAACATCCATCATGGAGGAGAAGCTCCTGGACCAACTGGTGGTACTCCCCATCATGAGGAGAAGCTCCTGGACGAACTGGTGGTACTCCCCATCATGAGGAGAAGCTCCTGGACCAACTGGTGGTACTCTCCATCATGGAGGAGAAGCTCCTGGACCAACTGGTGGTACTCCCCATCATGGAGGAGAAGCTCCTGGACCAACTGGTGGTACTCCCCATCATGGAGGAGAAGCTCCTGGACCAACTGGTGGTACTCCCCATCATGGAGGAGAAGCTCCTGGACCAACTGGTGGTACTCCCCATCATGGAGGAGAAGCTCCTGGACCAACTGGTGGTACTCCCCATGATCCAGCCTCTTTTTTAGGGTCTCATGTACCCACACAGATCTCTGTTTATCTGCTGACAGCCTCTCACCCTCAACCAGAGCTACAGACAGTACCCTCTGCTGAAACATGTCAGGAGCTACACACTCATTACTGGAGGATTCATAAACTGTAGATTGATGACACGGGATGGTCAGTGTAAGGAGGTGATTGGGTGGTTGCCTGGCAACAATAAAATGTTTTTTTTTTACTAGTGGCATTCAATTTTTGAAAAAGGCAGTGTGATGGGCCTCACGTTTTGCAACCTTCAACACCCTTCCTGTGTGACTGGGGCCTAAATACCATGAAAGTACCAAAACACTCAGGTCATGTTCAGGAACTGTGCCATCAAACGTGCCATTGGGATTTCTGTGAATTTGTGATTTCACAAGTGTACTATCTCTAAGTTCCAGGGAAGTTAAGTCTTGATACACAACAGTATTTTAGACATCAGTGTTCTCCTCATTTTATTTTGTTTTATTCTAATGATAAAGTTTGATGTGATGTACCACAGTGCAATCTACAGGGCAATTAGTTGCTAACTTTGCTTATCTGCTTCAGTGATGGTATTTTATCTTTCTTTTATTTGTTCTTTTTCATAATTTTATTATTTCATTTTAATTTATTGTATTGCATTTTTTTCTTATTTTATTTCATTGTATTTTATTTTTAATTTTTTAAAATTTATTGTATTTATTCTGTTTTATCTTATTTTTCTTGTCTTATTCTATTCTATCTTAATTTATTGCTATTTGTTCTTTGTATTTCTTGAAATTGTCTCAGTTTGAATCCTGCATTGTTTTAAGCCCAAGTACTTTATAAATAAAGTTTATTGTTATTATTATTATTATCATTATTATTATTATTACCATTCTGACCTCATGTCGAAGCATTAAGACGTGAAGTGAGGCGTGAAAACAACATGACGCTCAGATCAAAGACTTTGAGAGACTCTTGAGTCTGTCAGCCACTCGACCCCAAACTCAAGTACTGATGAAGAGGGGTCACTCTTACACACACACACACACACACACACACACACACACACACACACACACACACACACACACACGCACTCACACTCACAGCAGGGTTTAACCTCCGCTGCTGTATTCTGTCTCCAGGGTCAACAGGAGGATTAACCCTCTGATGCTGTGGTGACATCATCACTTCCTGTTGGTCAGCTGACCTCACACTTCACATGAACGGAGGAGACAGGCGGGATGGATCCTCTAAAGAGGAACAACAAAAGGTCTGACCTCCAGACGACCTGACGTGTCTCATCTCAAATAAGACGTTTAACCTCAAAGAAAAAACAGAATTACTGCCTCGTGTTTTTTTGCCTCAAAGAACCGTCGAGTCTCAGTGTCGAGTCATGTCAGTGAAAACATGAAGATCTATACAATCAGCACAGTTTCAAGATTAGAGTCACCAATTCAGTATCTGACCAAATGTCTCCCCTTCTGTTCCTGAGATATGACGTTAAAACATGATGATGTCACAGTGACGCTGACCTTTGACCTTTTAGATATAAAATGGCATCCCTTCATTGTTTTGTCCTGTTAGACAATTGTGTAAAGTTTTGTCATAATAAGTGTATGAAAAAACATGTTTGTGAGGCAGTGTTAAGCAGTGTTTCACAGCTATTTTAGTGTTAGCCTAGAGAAGAAAATGTTTATCAGTTTAAGTCACATTTAATTAATTTTTATCCTTCATAGTTTTAGTCAATGACAAATAAAATAATTTTAGTCATCATGTTTTCTATGTTTTTGTCTTTAAACTGATCCAGTGAGACTAATTCATGTATCAGAAGTTAGAGTCAAGGTGACAGGTTGTATAAAGACAAATAATGTGTGCACACTTCCTGTCTGTGTGACAGGTTTAAGGGCTGATTTACGAGCACACACTCACTGATCATCGTTTGAAAAGTTCAACATCTCTCTATTTATGCTCTCAACAAATAACTCATGTGAGACAACTAGGATTTGTCCCCAGGTTCATTGTAAACTCTGACTGATCCATCTGACTGAATTCTTTCTTCCTCTGCAACATGTTAGTCTGGAGGTTTAAACTCGTGTCCTCTCACAGAGTTGCTGATTCAAACTAAACTGATCTGAGTTCAGCCTGTTTACTTCCAGCACAGCTCCACTCACAGATAACTGAGCCTCCTACCTGCCTGTCAAACACCATCAACCCAGAAACCTTCTCCAGTCCGGACTGAGTGGAGTCCTGCGGGGTGAAGCTGTGAAGTCCGGCGGCTGCTGGCTGCGAGCGGAGCTAACTGCTAACTGCTAACAGCCACAGATCCATTCAGCAGCTCCACCATCCACAGTCAGACACACACGGCTGATTATTTACTGCTGAATTACAGCTCACATCCTGGTGCAGACTATTTACTGGAGTTTACCAGCCTGCCGCTAATGCGGCATTTAAAGATCATTACAAGCACGGCCGTTCTCGGCTTTCAATTTCTGAAAGCCCACCTTGAAAAATTTGCATCTTGTCTTGTCAATGTAATGAAACATAGATTTCGTCTTAGTTGTAATTACTGAGATCTGTTTGTAGCTTGTCATCGTGTCATTTTCGTCATGGAAAAGAGGTCGTTGAAAAAATGTTTTCATCAACAAAATGAACACTGTTGTGAGGTCACAGTGACATTTGACCTTTGACCACCAAATTGTGCCAAAATTCTAGGACACTCCTTCAAGGCGTTCTTGAGATATTGCTGTCATGTGAAAGAAACAAAACAGAAGTTAATTTTGAAAAGACACAGTGGATGTAACGAGCTAAACTGACACAGATTTTGATAACATAACCAACAGCGATATAAAATTTAGTTTAAAAACATCAGTTTGCAGTCATCACAGGGTGCAGCGGGCAGTGTAATACAGGAATAGTTTTAGCTTTGATGTAGAAGTGTTCAGAGTCGAGGCTGTCTGACATCATCTGGGAGGTTATTACAGGTTTGTGCTGCACGATAACAAAATGTTTTGTTCTGACACTTAGGACGGTCAGTTGGCCGACCTCAGGAGTCCTTGGGGTCCCAGAAGGTTCATATGTCACAAGCATGTCAGAGATATATTTGGGCGCTGAGCTACAGATTTTTGATGACATCACAGCAGGATTTTGAAATCAGTTCTCTGAGTGACAGGTGACCAGTGTGAGGATTTTAGAAGTAGAGTCATGTGATCAGATTTCCTCTTTTTTGACAGGACCTGAGCAGCAGAACTCTGAATGAGCTGAAGTTGCTGAACAGCTCGTTTTAAAAGGCCTACAAACAGAATACTGCAGTAATCTAACAGTCTGGAAGTAAAGGTGTAGGCGAGCCTTTCAAGGTCTTGCTTTGACATTATTCCCCTGACTCAAGAGGGCCAAAGTTCAGGACGTGATGTTATGAGTCTGTAGTTGTGTGCATACTGCTTTTTAAGGGCAGCTGCGAAACCTATGAAAAGTAAAAACAAAAACTAGGTGATCCTGAATGCAGCCACAGTCTGAGCCACAAAATGGCTTCCTGCTGCAGCGACACCATCAGCCAATTAGAGTGAGTTTAACACGTCTTTGTCTCGCTGCAAATGACTGTTAATTTACTGTGAGAGTGTGTGGAGGCCCCGCTGGAGCCCACAGAGATTGAATACTGCACACATGTGACTGTACTCTGATCCTTTACTGAGGTAACAGTACTAATACCACACTGTGAAAATACTCCAAGTACAAGTACAGGTCCTGCAATGAGAACCTGCAGCGAGTACATTTTGTTTAAATGGTTTAAAGCCTGTTTATCACATTAGCATATCACAGCTAACAGCTGTAAATGTATCATGCTAAACAAACTTACAGCTGGCGTTAGGGTTAGCTCCACCCTCTTGCCCATATATGGACACTTCTGGCTCCAAAAATCCAAGATGGTGACGGCCAAAATGCTGAACTCAGAAGTGCACTAACTGATGGGTGAAGTCACAGCGGCTACGTCTGTTATTTACAATGTCTGTGCTGTAGATGGAGATGTAGTTTAAGGTGGTGCGGGGGGGGGGGGGGGGTTAGTGTGTTTAGGCCTCAGGTGGAGACTGAAATTTGGACAATGATACACCTCTTTCCCGATGACATCACACAGGTATTGAAAGACGCTCTGATTGGTCGGGAACAAGGTCTGTGACACCTCAGCAAGAATCTATGACTCAAGAATCTCTTCCTTTATTCTTTCTCCACCCACTCTATCTTTCTCCTTCACTTCACCTCCTTCTCCTCCATCTTTCCTGTCCATCTTTCTCCTCCATTTCCCCCTCATCCCCTCTTTCTCCTTCATCTTTCTCCCCAACTTCCCCTCTGATCCCATGTTTCTCCTCCATTTCTTGTCTCCATCTCCCTCTCTCATCCCCTTTCTCTTCCATATTCTCCCCCTCTCATCTCCTCTTTCTCCCCCATCCTTCTCCTCCATCTTTCTCCTCCATAATTGCATCAGTTTATTTTTCTCTCTAATATTTGATCTGTTTTTCCTCCATAAAGTGTCTCATTAAAATTAATCACAGGCTGCATTATATCGCTACCTGCGGTGAAAAGTGACAGATTTGCCGATTGCTGCCGTTCGGTGAGGGAGGCTGAGTGTGTGTGTGTGTGTGTGTGTGTGTGTGTGTGTGTGTGTGTGTGTGTGTGTGTGTGTGTGTGTGAAAGGGGGGGTCAAAATGGCGTCAACCTCGGTGTCAAATTCATCAGGTTCATTTGCTTTTTTTCATTTTACACATCAGAACATCATCATCATCATCATCACTTTCAGATTCAGGTGAACTCAAGTGAACCCAGCACAGGAAATAGAGTTAATTTATAGATAGATTTTATTTTACTATTTATTTTAAAAAATAAACGATGATGCTGTGGTTGATTGAAATCATTAATTGAAGTCTACAGACTCAAACTGTCGCTGTGTTCAAAGTCTGTCGTCACTGAATCAGTAATCTGTTGTTAAACGTTGACACATTTACACCAACATGTTTCAAATGTAATCATATTAAAAGTTAGTATTTAAAGGTTCACTTTCTTTGTGTCGCACAAAATTCAGCTTCTCCCAGCAGGACTTCCACATGGTGAAATATTAATGAACACATTGGATTGGTGTTCATTTTGTTAACAAAAACCACTGACAAATTTTTGTCAACGACCTTTTTCCATGAAGAAAACAAGACGATAACGAGCTTCAAATAGATCTTGATTATAAAGATTAGGACAAAATTTATATTTCATTTTCATTGACTGGACGAGACGTGACGAAAATGTTCGTGGTGGACTATCAGACATTGAAAGCCGACAACAGCTGTGCTATTAATAATCTTCAAATGCCGCATGAGTGACTGGCTGATAAACTCCAGTAAATAGTCTGCACCAGGATGTTTCAGTAGCCTCTGAATGGCAGCAAGAAGTCACCGGCTGCCAGACCTCACAGCTGATCCCTGCAGGACTCCACTCAGGTTGGGTTACAGGTTAAGAATAGGTTCCAAAATACACCTTGAATTCAATATTAATCAGGGTTTGGTGAAATTTCAAACATAAATATAAGGATATTATTTCAATCTGATTACAGTAGCTAAACATAAAGTTAAAAAAAAACAGCAATTTGTGTTTATTTTGAAAGAGACTGTATACAAACTGTACATTTCCTGTGAAAACAGGAAGTGTATTTTGAAAACAGACAATGCATGTAACAGGCTGAAGTTGACACGGCGTCCCAGAACGTCAACAACCAACACACCCAGGGTACCTTTCATGGCGTATTCCGACATGGAAAGTCCATGACCAAACTTGGATGTGTGAGTTCGTCTTTAAAGGCAAACACAGATGGAGGTCTTTGTTAAGTTTAGAAAAGTTGACAGTGACTTGAAGCACGAGACAAGACGTGTTTGTCTCAACAGCGTTTAACCAGAACAACCTTCTTTTTTTAAACCAAAGCACACACAAGGCTCTGCTGCCTCCATCCCAACCCCCCGTTACAGGACTTCAGTGTGTGAATGAAACACACATCCTACACTGAAAAAGAAATGAATTCACCAGTGATCTGATCGGAAAGGAAGACGTATTGTGAAGTTTAGCCAAATGTGGCTGAAAAAAACGAATGTTTCTGTTACAGATATCAGCGTTTAATGGGCCATGCTTGGATGTGCAGCTGAGCCAAAGCTCACGAGGTAATAAACCCTGAACATGTGGCTGTGTGTTGGGCTGCAGATGATCAGACTCATCCAGAGCTGAAACCTTCAAAGTGACAGAAGGAGAAAGCAGAAGAAGAAGCAGCTCAGAGTCTTTTAGGAACAAACTGTTTAACCTCCGCTGACCTGCTGGCTCTGATTAAAGGAAGATTCCACCGTTTTTCCTGTCGACCTGCTGTTTGCCCCGCCAGCCTCTTAACCCCCGATCACCTCAGCACACACACACAGGAAACACAGCCCAAAGACTCAGCAGGTAGATGTGTGTGTGTTTGTTGTGTGTGTGTTTGTTGCGTCCTGCCGTGCAACTGACCTGCTGATCGTCCGCTTCACTAATTAGCAGCTTTGTCCCTCTCACCGCTGGCAGCCCAGCCCCGCCTCTGATTGGCTGTGAGGAGGAAGTAAACACACACACACACACACACACACACACACACACACACACACACACACACACACACACACACACACACACACAGTGAGACAAGAGTAGCTTTTGTTTTGGAGGAAATCAGTCTGTCTCTTTGTGTCCATTAAACTAAGAGAGGAGGTTTGTGTGTTTGCAGGTGAGCTGTTGTTTCCTCTCCTCCATCCTCCCTCCTCTATTCACTCCATCATTTGCTCCCTCCTCCTCGCGTCCTTTATTGTGTTCATGATGGACTAAAGACGTCCATCTGTCTGTCAGCTGCTCGGATCACACCTTTATTCAGGAGTGAAACGTCTGATGGATGAGGTTTGGATTTTCTCCTCAGAGCTGATGCAGCTGGTGAAACTTTACTCCAGAGCAGCTCAGCGTACTTTGTTCCCCACAAACAGATCAGGAGCAACTCAGGGATCAATTCATGGTTGACGTTCCTTCAACCACTGTCAGCAGCTCTTTTCACCCACTGCCAGTGTTTGAATTGCACCCTGGGATTTGGGGGAGACCTGTATTTTTTGGAGATGGGCTGTGCGAGGATACTGTACACCTACACATTAATACATACATGTACCTGCCTCCATGCCAAAATATACTATCAATACATTTAAATTCATACAGGAAATATTTAGCCTGAGACAAGCTGGAACCAGAAACATCACTCACTGTGGCAGTGTTTTGTTTTTAACACATGGTGCTGTTGTTAGAAATCATACAGACTCCCTTATGAGCAGTAGATGTTTTCCTGAAGCTAGCTCAGCTCCATTTCATTTAACAAGATGTTACTGTAGCAAAGCAAGCTAATCGCTAATGCGCTTGGTTAAAAAGGAAAACTGCAGATGCTTTGAGATGGCGCTAAGAGATGACAGAGGCATGATCATGTTATGTTATCATGTTATGAGGTGTGACAGGTGGTGTCTTCCATGTTTTACTTTCCAATCGCTTAAAGAAAGACTGAGTCCAAAACTTTCGTCCGTCATTAAAATTTTCAAAACAGGTTCAGTTTTCAGTGTTTTTCACATGTGTCAGAGCCGTTAGACGTCTGACCAAGAATCAGTGAAGGAAATGTGGCGGCGGGACACAGCTGCGACAAGACAGAGGAACAGGGCGCACAGAATCATTTCATAACTCTCAACAGGTCAGACAGTGATAATCAGGTAGACGATGAAGACGAGGAAGAGGATGTGGACAGCACACAGAGGGTGGAGGACAGCTCCGCCCCTTCATGCAGCTGTGGCGCCAAATGACAGACAGGGAGTGGTGACATCAGATAGGTATCTCCAGCGGAATAAAGGCAAAGAAGGAACAGTGTCTGTTCATTTTGTCATGTACTGAAAATTTCTCACAACAAATAGAACAACAAAGGCAGAATCACTGTGCAGGGTTTGTGTGCGTATGTTTGTTTTTAGATGGCGGATTAAAAAAGACTCAGACTCTGTGCAGAGGTCTTTAGCAATGGAAAATGCCTGCTCTGGTTCAGCACCACAAGTTGTGCCTATAACTCATGCCAGGTATCCTGGGGACTGGGACAGGGTGGATGACATCTTTCAGAGCAGTGTTACAAAATACACAACCATCTTAAACAGCGCTACATTAAAGCAAAACATTTATAAAGATAAAATAGGTTTGAGTCAGTGAGGTTGAAGACACATTTCAGCAGTGAGACTCTTTTAGTCGTCAGTCTAGATCGAGGGATTGTCAGTAGGCTTTGTCTTTTGATCAGAGATTGCGTAGAGGTGTACAGGGGCGTAACACATGTGACGTCCTGAAGCTAACAGGAAGCCACTGCAGGGTCACTATAGAGGGAGTCATGTGATCTCGTTTGTTTGATCCAGTGAACAGTCTCACTGCAGTGTTTTGTCCAGTCTGAAGGTGAGAGCGTGGTTTACTGTTCACACAACAGTCAGTTCAAGAGAAACTAAAATGGCAGTAACCTTCTCCACGTCAGAGGATGAGAGACATGATCAGATTTTTGAAATTAGTCAAAGATGATAAAAGCAGGACTGAACGAGGTGACTGACAGCGTCACCAGACTGAGGCTGCACCCCAAAATGATTATGACCCCACAGCCTCAAACGTTACAGGAAACACAGCAAGATGACTTCACCGCTACGCTGAACACGATATCCAACGCTCGCTGCTCAGTACGCCACTCTGGAGGTGACATCACAATGCAGATACACCTCACACAGTCAGCTATGCATCAAACTAAGTCAATATCCTTTTGGTTGTTAGATGTTATTAAGACCAGACTCATAGTTGAGGAGATAACTGTGATCAGAGCGATCACTCTGATGACTCCTACAGCTCTGAGCTCACCTCTAGGTTCAATTAAATGGTGAAAATGAACCATCCTCATTTTTCTGGGACCTTCCGGAAGGTTAAGATCAGCTGGTTTATCCTGTTGTCATATTTTTCTCCTCAGATTTACTTATTAAAACTCATGGTCAGAGCTCTCCCTGCTGAAAATACATGCCCACCACGAGCATGTCTCCTTCCCTCCTTCCTTCCCTCCCCTCCTCCTGTCCTCTCCCACAGCTGACTGATCAGCTGAGAGTCCTGCTCCTGGCTCTAAACCCTCCTGCTGGCTCTTTATTGCTCCGTGCTCAGAGCAGCTCCACCTGTGGCCCCTCACAGAGTGTGTTTTCAGGGGGTTAAATCCACAGCCCGCCGGGTGTCTTGTCGTCCTTTGTGGCCGAGGACAAAAGCCGCGTCCCGCCGTCCCTCTCTGGCTCTTCAGAGGGACAGCCGAGCGAGACGACGAGCTGTCAGCGTTTGACGAGGTCGCCTTTCAGACGGGGAGAAAAACACTCGTCTGACATGAGTCCAAATACCAAGACCATCATCATCCTCATCTTCATCAGCATGAGAAGGACTCAGGGAGGAAGTTCAGACGACTAGAATACTTTAACACATCTGGTGATTTTGAAGTTTTGAGATAAACAACAGATTAAATTCTGCCTCAAAGGCTGTGAAACACAAACTTCTAAACTCAATAAATTGTCTCGGAAATTTAAATATTGTGTTGATTTCCACCTTTTCTTAACTAAACCGGTCTGACGTTATCATTTGAATATTTATTTATGTGTTTATTCTGATGTTTCCTCTGCGTCTGATCGCAGCTGAACTCCTCACTTCTGCTGAACTTGAGACGTTTTGGTGAAAGTGAGAAAAGAAAAGAGGGAGCAGGGTTTGAGGAAGGTCACACAGAGCAGAGGGAGAGTGTGTTAATCCTCTCACTCTGTTTGTTCCTCCGACATGTTCACCACTCACACAAACACTAATCCTCCACACACACCACAGAAGAAGAAAAAGGTCCAAAAACAGCAGCACTGCTGAGGGATGAGAGGGGAGGAGGGGGGAGGAGGAGGAGGGGAGAGGAGGGAGGAGGAAGGAAAGAGAAAGGGAAGGAAACAGGGGAGGAGGGAAAAAAGAAAGAGAGAAAAAAAAGGAAGATAGGAAAGAGTAAGGAGGTAAGGAAAAGGTAACAAAGAGAAGGGACAGAGGAAGCAAGAAAGTAAATAAAAGAGAAGGGGATGAAGGAAAAAGGAGGGATAGATGAGGGGATGAAGAGAAAGAGACAGGAGGAGGAAGAGGGAGGAGAGAAGGAGGAAAGGATGAATTGACAAAAAGGATGGAAAGGAGGGAGAGAAAAAAGGGAAGGAAGAAAGAAAGGAACAAATGAAAGAGGTGGAAGGAGGCTCCCTTCTCCTTGTTTTCTTTCCCTCCTCACTTCCCATTTGTTCTCCTTTCTTTCCTTCCTCACTTCCTCCTCTTCTCCTCACCTTTTCTTTATCTTTCCTCTCCTCCTTTCCTTTTTCTTCCTCTTCTTCTCACCTTTCCTCTCCTCCTCTACATTTCCTCTCTTCCTTTTCTTCCTTTTTTCCCTACCATTCCTCTTCTACACTCTCTGCTTCCTTTCCTTCCTGTCTCTTCTTCTCTCGCATACACTTCCCTTCTTCCTTTCCCCTTCCTCCTCCTCTTCTCCTAACCTTTCATCTTTCCTTTCCTCTCTTCCTCTCTGACTTATTCTCCTTCTCTACATTTTCTTTCTTACCTTCCTTATTCTTTCTATTCTCCTCACCTTTCCTCTACATTCCCTCTTCTTTTTTCCTTCTCTCCTTCCTATCTTCTTCTCACCTTTCCTCTCTCCTTTCCCTCCATTCTTCTCCTCCTGCTTCTTCTTCTTCTTCTCTACACTCCCTCTCTTCCTTCCTTCCTTCCTCCTCTGTCTTCCCTCCTTCCTGTCTCCTTCCTCCCCTCTCCTCCTCTTCCTCCCCACAGTAGCAGTGATGTGTTCTCAGCGTGAGGCCCGAGCCGTCCATCACCGTCTTCAGGTTCTTTTATTTTCCAGAATCAAAGGCGGTGGGCGTCAAAGTGATGTAGCTGCTCCACTCTGATGCATCTGAACCAAATCTACAGCACCACAGAAGAAGAAGAAAACACTGCAGTGCTAAAGATACCTCATGGTCAGAGCGAGAGGAGGTGAAGAAGAAGAAGAAGAAGAAGAAGAGACTTGGCCGTCAGCCTCAGAAGGAGAAAAAAAGACTTTTATTTTTCTGTCCGATCGGACATGTTTGACGTGTGACACACTCACAGGAAGTTAAATTTACTCTGAGCAGCGAAGGTGTGAATACAGAAGACGTCTGGCTCTGACTCAGGATGCTGCTTTCAGGGACACTCATAGATGAGAGGAAAAAACAGAACTCCACTGATGAGTTTTAAAGTAAACATTGAATGAATTCAACTGAGCAAACACTGAAGACATCAGGAGACGTGTCAGGACGTCTTTCTCCGGTGGACACACTTATTGTCCAAGAACTGAAGTCTAAATCTGAGGCACTTGTAGTTCACATGAGAATGATGTCACCACGTCTCAGAGGGAAACACTGTACTTCTGACTTCACCACATGATCTGCCAGCTTCAGTCGAGGACATTTCATGTGGACGACTGCGTGAACGTCCAGTAGCAGCACAATATCTGCAACCACAGGAAGTGCGTCGACTGCACACGCTCCAGTTACAAAACACACTGACGCTTCTCATGTCGTGCACCGAAGCACTGTTTCCCCGTCTCTGGTCCTTTTCTCGTGAGGTGCTGAAGGTTTCGTGTCTCTTTGTAGCTGTGATGCATCCTTTTGTAGTTTTGTGTCTCTTTATGTTGATTTTGTGTCCTCTCGTTGTTTTGTGTCTTTTTGAAGTTGTTTGCGTGTCTTTGAGATAATTTTGTGTATTGCTGAGATAATTTTGCCGTTTTTAGTCTTTTTGTGTCTCTCTAGTGTTTTGTGTCTCTTTGTAGTCGTTTTGTGTTGCTTTGACTCTTTTCCAATTAATTTGTCTCTCCTTGTGGTTGTTTTTTGGACATTTTGACATCATTTTGTGTCTCTCTGTAGTTGTTTAGTGTCTCTCTTTACTCATTTTGGTTATTTTTGTGGTTGTTTTGTGTCTCTTTGTAGTCATTTTGTGTTGCTTTGACTCATTGATTTATGTCTCTTTGTAGTTGTTTCTTGACTCTTTGTAGTCATTTGGTGTGTCTTTGTAGTAGTTGTGTGTCTCTTTGAAGTTGCTCTGTGTCTCTTTGTGGTCATTCTGTGTGGTTTTTGCCTCTTTTTGTTTTGTTTTGTGTCTCTTTGCAGTCCATCTCTTTCTGGTCTCTTCATGTCCCTTTAAGATCATTTTGTGTCCCCTATAGATATTTTGTGACTCTTTATAGTGGCTTTTTGTTGCTTTGTGGGTTTTTTGCCTCTTTTTTTCATTGTTTTGTATCTCTTTGCAGGTTCTTTGCAGGTTCTTTGTGGTGTTTTGTGGGTGTTGTGTGTTTTTGTGTAGTAGTTTTGCATTTCTTTGAGGTTGCTTTTTGTCTCTTTGTTGTCATTTTGTGTCACTTCATGGTTGTTTTTCCTCTTTGGTTGGTTGTTTGGTGACTCTTTGCAGTTCCTTTGCATCTCTTCGTGGTCTTTTTGTGTCTCTATAAGGTATTTTTGTGTCCTTTGCTTGTGTCTCCTTCAAGTTATTTTGAGTCTCTTTCCTTGTTGGTAAGTGTAAATTTGACAGACATTTTGCAGGTGAAGGCCATGGGGCCCCTGACACTGTGTGTGACCAGCAGGACCGTTCAGTGATCCATCCATGCTCATAACAATGTGCACTGGGGTCTGTTCTAACTATCTCACGCTACTGGTGATGTCACTGTAAAATAACAAATATCATCCAATATTTTAATTCTCTCATAGTGGGACAAATCATCAGGTTTATGACTTTAATGCAAAAGTTTTAATGATCATTTCACGATGTTTTTTTTTTCTCAGTAAATTCCCGAATGCAGGACTTTAACCTGTGACAGAGAATTTCAACACTGCTATGAATACTTTTACTGAAGTATAAGATCTGAGTGCGTCAGATTTTATCTGACAGCTGATTATTATTTTAGTCCGATGCTTGAGGAGCTACAAAATGTCCTCAGTTTGGAGGACTTTTACTCATCTGTCCTTCCTTGTAGAACATTTTGGCCTCTTCAGTGTAAAATACAAAACCTCTCAGTTTGAACTCACTGAATGTAAATTCATCTCTGCAAACTCCAAACTGTTTGTTCTTTTCTTCTATTTCCAGTTCAGTCCAAACACTCTCTCTGCCCTGAATTTAAATAATTATCTGCAGTGTGTAATCACAGCCGACGCTGCAGACTAAACTCTGATGTTTCACTTGAGGTAAACTTCGCCGTGTGATTCCCAGCAAGAAAACTCCCTCTGCAGGATTTATGATGAACTCTGACCCGCGAGAGGACGCCGCGCTCCAACACACACTCATCCATAAAGATCCGATATCAGCCGACACACACATCTACATCCAGCCTGAAAGTGAACACTGCAGGTTGCTCTCATCTTTCCTCCAGTCTCAACACGTCAATCAGCACACTGCAATTAGCCGAACACACACAGAAACACACACACACACTGCTAAAACAGAGATGTCATCGGACGACCAGCGTTCACACCAGCGACCAAAAACAGGATCAAAATGTCCAACTAACACCTGAACAATGAAACACAGTTAAGTCAAATTAAAAGTGATAATCCATATTTTTCCATCAGATGTAACCAGTATGGAGATTATTTTCTTTCTTCCATTTGATTTTGTATCTAGTTTTTATTTACTCTATGTATTTTAACCTCACATTGTCCTAAATAAAATAAACACATTTTATGTAGTTTCTTACTTTTTAATAAAATACACACATACAGTAAGTATGAATATCTACCGCCATGTTTCTGCAAAACTGCTACCTGAGGTTATTTTTAATTTAAAGGTCCAGTGTGTCAGATTCAGGGGGATATATCTGCAGAAATGGAATACAATATAATAAGTATGTTTTCTTCAGTGTATAATCAGTGTTGGTTGTTCATTTCTACATGAGGAGCAGGTCCTCGTCTACAGAGATCACCATGTTGTACCGCCATGTTTCTACAGTAGCCCAGAGGGGACAAACCAAACACTGGCTCTAGATAGAGACATCCACATTGTTAAATGTACCACAGTAGTAAGAAGCCCATCTGTGACCTGCAGCATCGGAGAAACACTTTTTTTTTTTTTTTAAATGTAAAACTGCTTTATTCAGTGTTTTTACTGATTTCAACCACCAGGGGTCTCATTTATAAAACGTACATGCGGACCAAAGCAAAAAACGGCGCAGTCCAAAAAATATTCGACCACTTCTACAATCAGTGTCGCCAATTTCCTGTCTCCAAAATGTTCATAAGCATGGGTCAAAGTTTCTCCTGTCAAGTCTGTTTTTATAGATCACAACTTTTGCATGGGAAGTGGCGTACACCTCTTTCAGGCCGCATTTTGTGCGTACGCAGTGTTTATAAATGAGACCCATGGTTATCTTATCCGGTAAAAACACTGAATAAAACAGTTTCACGTTACAAATCTCTGTTTCTAGAGTGCTGTTAGTCTTATCAGAGACAGGCCATTAGCACAGCACCTGCTGATGTGTGCTCACCTTATTTCTGTCCCAGACATTCAGGAGGTTTGTACTGGGAGCCGAATTATCCGCAGAGGTCTCTTCCTCGCCAAAACAAACAGACCAGCTGATTTAAAGTACGGATGGTCATTTTAAGTAACTTCCATGTTTGAGTGCTCACATTAAATCATTATGAAGCACTTGCAAAAACACAATTAATGTAGGAATAGGAATGTGACTTGGCTGACAACGTTCATTAATTTATTGAACAACCAGGCTTCAGTTTGTTCATTAAACCAGTTGAAAGTTAACATGAGAAAATCTTTCTGTTTCTGTCGTTAACATTACAAAGGTCAGACGCAGCACTGAAGGACTGTCAGCAGCTCTCCTCAGAGTCAGCTCACTGTCTTCCTGGTAGCACGAGCTAATACAGCAGCAGCGGCTAACATCTGACAGCGAGGAGTTTAATGTTCTCAACAAACTCACACCGACATTGTTTAAATCACCTGGCGTCTCATTTATAAACACTGCGTACACACAGAATGAGGCCTGAAAGAGGCGTACGCCACTTAGCATGGAAAAGTTGTGACTTATAGAAACAGATTCCCTGAACAACAAACACTGCAGGAACTGTAATCTGGACAAGTTTCAACTGTTGGCAAACTGCAATCCTCACCTCTAGATGCCACTAAATCCCCCCCAAATCTTACACACCTCTACTTAAGCGGTCACCGAGTCACCTGACAGACAAAAATAATGGTTATTTAATTGATAATTAACATATAAAAAATTATTTTATTATATGTTAATTTAAACAGACAAAAAGCTTCAGAACAGAAAATCTGAAACAGCTGAGAGAATTAAACCTGAACATTAAAGCTAAAGGTTCATCTGCACTTCATGTTCCTGATTCCACCTGTAAAACTCAAACATCTACGTATGTGTGTGTGTGTGTGTGTGTGTGTGTGTGTGTGTGTGTGTGTGTGATCTTCACATGTTGCTATGGAGACGTAAACACAAACACAGTTTCAGCAGCTTGCAGAGTTGAGTGGCTACATATGTTCTAATTATATCTCCTCCGTGATGTTTCAGCGGTCAGCGGCTATCAGTCATATATTTTATATGTGTGTGTGTGTTTTTGTGTGTGTGTGTGTGTGTGTGTGTGTGTGTGTCTGGCTGCAGCCAATCTGTTAAAAAAGCAAACGTTGCTAATTCCTCGTCGTTCTCCATTACCTCAGATGTTTCCCCCGGGACGATGAACACTGACGGACGGATGGAGAGTGTGTGTGTTTATATGTGTATGTGTGTGTGTGTCTGTGTTTTTGTAACTGTGTGTGTGTTAAAGGTGTGTGTGTACAAAGTGCTGATGGATTATGGGAAACCCGCTGGACGGTATCAATCCAAAGACTCAACAACAGCTCAACACCTCGACAGCCCAAACAGCACGAGTCCTGAGCCCAGAGCATCTGTAGTTTGTTTTACTCAGCCTTCTCGCCCAGACGGGTGGAGTCACAGGGATCAAGAGGTCTCTGGCAGTTGTACATTAACTGTTTTAGTATCTCCTATTTAAGGCTGTGACTGTTTTGCTCTGTTCTTTGCTTCATTTTGTCCAGGTGAGAACTTCTTTTTGAAAGCAATTAGTCATCATCATCCTCACTGTGACCTCGTCACATGTCCACGTTTGGTCATGGACTCTCCACGTCCACATATGGCGTCCAAGGTACCCTGGGTGTGTTGGTTGTTGACGTTCTGGGACACTGTGTCAACTTCAGCCTGTTACATGCATTGTCTGTTTTCAAAATACACTTCCTGTTTTCACAGGAAATGTACAGTTAATAAATGAGTAAATAATAAATGAACACGCTACAACTGTACAACACTGCAAATTCACATTATTTTCCTTCAACAACAAAAACACGTGGTTGGGTTTCGGAAAAAAGAACTGGGTTTGGCTTCACAGTCTAATGCCTGGCTCACACTACATTTGTGTCTGTTCTGATAGTCACTATGTCAGATTACGCAATCATGGAGTCATAAAATCGTGCTGTGAGTTGGCCGACACACATGACAGACTACACGATGGTCCACAACAATCATCCCCGGTCGTCTTTTACAATGTGTGTGATGTCATCAGGTTATACTTGTTGTATTTTTATTACTGTTTATTACTATTACCATTGTTTTTAAATTACATTACTTTGCATCCGTCTCCATTATGAAGAAAGAACATTCTCTGCTAGCTTGATGCTAACGGCAGTACTCAGCGGGTTGATAAAGTGCCTCTGCTGTTTCCTGTTCACTCTGTGTGCTAACGTCCCTACAGGAAGTATCTGAAAGGCTGGGCTGTTGTTGACGTACAGTTTCCATGGCAGCAGATCGCTCTGTGTTTCCATTGGTCAGAGTGACGGCTGTGACGGGAGAAGAAAATCAAACATGCTAGACTTTCTGTTGGAACGTCATGAGGTGTCCCAGACACCGTACGACGCTGCGCCTGGCTATAATCGGGCTGATATGGTGTAGTGTGTACCCGGCATTGCAGGAAGTGAACAGCAGCCTCCTGGGTGAAAGTCAGTGGTTGTTGGATCCATCCACCACACCTTCCATCCCCCCCACTCGGACTTCTGCCCCGTTAAGTTTCGTTGTTATCCAGCTGCATTTCCCCCTGACACCACTGGGCACTGTTTAACAATAACTGTGACCAGTCTCGTATCATGCCGGCGTGAGAGGCATTTCTTGGTGACTGACGGAGGCAGTCACTGACCAAGCACTGGTTTTTGTCGACTTCAGAATGAGACTGGGTTGGGTTGGCTTTAAAGGCCATTGGAAGCTCCTGTTGGCTCAAGTAAGGTGTCAAAGGAAAGGTCAGGAGCTTGCCTCTATGCTGAGGTCCTGCCCAAATTTCAGTGACTTCGGAGTGAGACTGGGTTGAATTAGCCTTCAATTTTGCAAGTACAGCTTTGATTTTTAACAGATAATCGACCTCCATAATCTAATAATTTCATCATCGAGTCCAAGGCAATGTTTGTGCCATTTAGAAGATATTCCCTCAAGGCCTTCTTGATTAGAATGGGACAGAGGGAAAACACAATGCCTCTGGCCACAGCTGGCGCCGGCATTGGGTTTAAAAATGAAACTATATATTTCTGTCTTTAAAGCTTTATGTTGTAGGAACCAATGGACTTGGAGCTGAGAGCCACAGACAGGAAGTCAGAGAGACAGATTATTGTGTTTTTGTTTTTGTTGGCAGTAAGAAAAATATTTAAGCACACTGCATCATTTACATGGATTCATTGTGCTCTTCACAGTTACTTTGACTCCACCCCACACTGTGTACCATTAATGTGAAGTATGTAGGGAACAAGAAAAGAGTTTGATGTTCTAAACCCCGCCCACGTATCATAGCCCCGCCCCCTCATTCTCCACATCACAGCCAGTCATTCAGCCTCTGCAGAGCTGCTTGAAACCACAGAAGAAGACTCGTGCAGTGGCCGCCGCCGCGTTGACCTCCGACCCTGTTGATTTGCTGCGTGGTGTTTATGAACAGGAAGTTGAAACTTAAGTGAATTTAATAGCAGGACTGGGAATAGATGGAATAAAATGGCCCTCATCAATATTGATGCTGTTCTGTTAATTAGACTTCACATCTCCGACTCACAGAAACACACTGAGGGCACTGTGATTGGACCGCCGCCACCGCCACCGCCTCGCTCTGTGGCTCTGTGTGTGTGTGTGTGTGTGTGTGTGTGTGTGTGTTAGGACAGACTGAGGGCACCAAGCATTGGACAACAGCCACTGTGTGTGTGTGTGTGTGTGTGTGTGTGTGTGTGTCTGTGAAGCAGTGTGTGTATGTAAGTGTGAATGTGTCTATAATCCTCGACACACTGCGGTTTAATAAGGAGGATTCTGTTTGCATGTGTGTGTGTGTGTTGAACAAAAATCAGTGTGTACATGCTTGTAATTGTGTGTATGTTTGTGTGTGTGTTTGTTTGTGTGTGTGTCCATCGTTGAATGAATCCAGCCAGGTCCATCTGTTTGGCAGGAGACATGAATGTGAGGCCATCTGTGCTCTCACAGTGCGTTTGTGTGTATGTGTGTGTGTGTGTGTGTGTGTGTGTGTGTGTGTGTGTGTGTGTGTGTGTGTGTGTGTGTTGGCCCTGAGGTGCAGTGTGTAAGAGGCAGAGGTGATAAGAGCATACATAGTCACACACACACACTGTGATCCCAGCTTGTCCTGTATGAGAAGTGAGAACTTCGGAGTTGTAGTTAATGATGTGTTTGTGTGTGTGTGTGTGTGTGTGTGTGTGTGTGTGTGTGTTTGCATTCACACTAACATGTGTAGCTAAATGTAGTGTGTGTGTTTCTGACAGCTGATGCTCACTGCTACACACTCTAGGACAGTGGAAGAAGAAGAGGAAGAGTTTCTGATCGTTTCGTCTGGAAGCTACGACTCTGCAGCAGGTGTGTGTGTGTGTGTGTGTGTGTGTGTGTGTGTGTGTGTGTTTGTGTGTGTTTACATGTTATCTTCAATCTGTTTGGTTTGTAATCAGTGGTGGAGGAAGAGTTCAGATGCTTTGCTGCAGTAAAAGTACAATGACCACGCTGCCAAAGTATCAGCCAAGTCGTCAGAATAAATGTTGGCATTGTATGTTTCTGTAAACCACAGATACGTCTCATGTGTATCATATCGGAGACGGTGGATGGCGTTACTTAGGGCCGCCTCCTGATAGTCGATCAAACATTAGTCGACCAGAAAGGTCATGAGTTGGCAAGGTTTAATTGGCTGCTTAGTCACAGAAAAAAACAAAAGTCAAACTCTATCAGGAGCTGCGTCTTGTCAAAATAAATCTAAACCTATATGACTGGACCATGTGGGAATTAAATTTGAAAGGACAGGCACAGGAAGTGACCACGTTCGGCAGTCAGACAGGAGTCAGGTTAATTTACAGAGCCCAGTCTCACTCTCAAGTCGCTGAAATCCAGCGCTTGGGCAGTGACTTGCAGTGTCAGAAAAAAGGCGTCCTTCAACGTCTGCATGGTACGTGGCTGGTTGCAGTTATAGTTTAAGAGTGCCCAGCGGCGTGAAGGGGAAACACGACGGGAGCGGTGTTCACTTCCTGTAAGATTCTAAAGCCGGACCCAGTTCTTTTTTCCTAAACCCAACCGAGTGTTTTTGTTGTTGACGGAAAAAAAAAATCAATTTCGCAGTGTTTTACTGTGGAAAGGTCAGGAGCTCGCCTCCATTTTGAAATGATGCAACAACAGTTTGTTGATATCTGTGGATGTAATAATGTGTTCAGACTAAATTTTCGCCCATAAGATGTGATTACACACAAATTGGTGGTGCAATGGACACGACACAAATGACAAGGAATATGTGCGGTTGAAGCAAGTAGCACAATTTTACATCATCTGCTAATTCCTGTTGAAAAACCTGGACATTGGCGACCTGTTTGCGCCGCATTAGCCAATCAACATTGAGATCCTGTGGGGACGTGTGACGCAAAGGATGTACTGGCAGAAGTCTGTTCATCAATTTAGTGATTACAGACAAGTTTATGGAGTGAGTCAACATGGACTGCACTCGTGTAGCACTTCTCTAGTCTTCTGACCACTCAAAGCACTATTTTTGGCACTACATGTCACATTCACCCATTCACCCAGTCTCACACACTGGTGGCCCATTCATATGCACTTACACACTGAAAGAACAGCCATCAGGAGCACCTTGACATGTGGACTGAGAGAGCTGGGGATTGAGCCCCTAATCTCCCGAGTAGTGGACGACCCACTCTACCTCTGAGCCACAGTCGCCCCCCAAACAAAACACAAAGTATCCCAGCGTTTGAACTCATGCAAGTAACACGACATGAAAATCTGCATTGTGTTAGATGTGAACTTTTCCGAACCACGACCAAATTGTTTTTCTGCCTGAACTGAACCACACAGTGTTAACATAATGTAGTACTGTATCTGCTTCATATGAATGAACAAATGTAACGTGTCTGTATTTTGCAGAAATGTTCAATGCCAACCTTCATTATGACAGTTGGGTTGGAAAATACTCAGTGGAAAAGTTCTGCATTAAAAACCTTACTTATGTAAAAGTATTTAAGTATTATCAACAAAATTACTTACAGAGTTAAAGTATGTACGTTGTGGTAAAATGTTTCCCTTTTCTATCTGATGTTTTTGGGTTATTATTACGGCTGCATTAATGTGTCATTGTCCTGCTGTACATGTTTCAGGTTGAGCTCATTTGACTTCCTTTATATCCTGTTGGTAGTTTAATCTACAGCGATGCATCATATTCTATAAGATCGTCAGATGTTTGTAGCCTGGCTGTCCTGTGAGAACTACATGTCTCTATGAAGTCAGGAAAACCTCCTGTTTTCAGCTCTGTGACGACGACTCTTCCAGCTGATCCAAGAGGGTTTTTAAAGAGTTTATTTAAGAAGGAGAAAAATGTTCTGCTTTTGTTTGTTTACAGGAGAACTCTGCAGGAAGTCCTCTGCCTGAACTCTGCTGATATTTTGTTTGTTTGGTTTTATTCTGTCTTTTTATCTGTTTACATAAAGCACTTTGTAATGTTGTCTCAGCAAAGCGCTGAGTAAACAAACATTATATGAAGGACTGAAGAGGAGAATAATCGATGCAGACGAAGGAGGAGTAGGTGCAGAGAAGAGCAAGAGCACAGGATGGACAGAAATATAAAAAGATAGAGAGGAAGAGGCGGAGGAGGAGGAGGAAGAAGAGGAGGAGGAGATGGGAGGAATGGAGCACAGCAAGATGATGAATAAAGAGAAGAAGAAAGAAAAGTAGAAAGTTGGAAAGCAAAGAGAAGAAGAGGAATGAAGGAAGAGATAAATTGATTCGTGGAGGTCGGCCAAGTTCAACAGCTTAAACCTGGAGAGGTTTCAAAACACACACACACACACACACACACACACACACACACACACACACACACACACACACTCCCAGCTGGCAGGTCAGGAATAATAAACGCTCTCAGAGTTTATTTTCTCAGTGATCTGAGCTGAAGGAAGATTTGGATGAACATCCACATGACCTGTTGAGTGTGTGTTCGTGTGTGTGTGTGTGTGTGTGTGTGTGTGTGTGTGTGTGTGTGTGTGTGTTGAAATCTGCCCCGTAGAATAAACACACACTCAGAAGGTAACGTACACATACAGGAACAGCTGGTGACACACACACAGCTGACCTGCAAACATGTGAAAAACCTTTTAAATATCACTGTTCTGAGTGTGTGAAGGCTCCGAGCTGCACAGCTGCACACCGTCATATATCAACACATCAGATCATACATCATGTTATAGATATGAAGCACAGAGTCTGTGTTCAGACCAAACAGCAACCTCTGAGGCCATGAAATAAAGCCAACCAGTAAGTGCTAAAACTGCAGTTCCTCTAATGTCCACTTGAGGCTGCATCCAGGAGTGAGTCAGTTCCCACAGACCTCCATGTTGACATGTCAGAAATAAACGTGTTTACAGCCTGTCGGTGAAGACTCAGTCATCCAGGTCATGGTAATCATGGTAATATAGCCTTGGTCTCTATAGCTAACTTCAACATTCATGACAACTGTACAGGTGGTACATTTACATGTAACCCACCTGTGCACATTTTATTAAGGTTTACAAAGGCTGTCTGCCAACAGTGTCCTAAGCTTCTCAGATCCACCCTCTCGCCAAAATGCGGTCACTTCTGGCTCCAAAAAAACCAAGATGGCGACGGCTGAATTACCAGACTTCAAAACAGCAGTCTACAAACCGCAGGGTAACATCACGGTAGCTACTAGGGGAGGGGGAAACATAAATACAGCATGGTGTCACTATTTTTTGCATGGTGATATTGTATCCATACATGGACGCCAAGTATTGATCTTTTATTATATGCATTATCAGTTTTTGAAAATACACATTTTTATCCAACTTTTGGTACTAGAATAACAGAATCAGTTGCTTTTTTTGGTCCACTAGATGGCGCTGATGTTGTCTTTTTCCTGGTGAGGTCAGCAGAGGTCTCATTTGGCAGGAAGTTCATCAAAACAAAGATGGAGGCACTGGGGAAATCATAAATGCGTCGTTGGTGTTCAAATCAAGCATCTGGACTTATTTTGTATTTTTTTACACAGAAGGAAAGAAGGACTTGGATATGACTCATGAGATTTATCAGCAGTGTCATATGAGAATAAAATACTCTGGGATTACTACACACACATGACGGCTCACCTCAAACGCCACCATTCAGAGATAACGACCAAGCTAACGCTCAAATCAACCAATACTGGACACACTTAGCTTTGCATCACATTTTGCTGCAATATAAATGACTGAAGTCAGACGAACAGACTGAAGACTTTATCCCATGTGCTTTGGGGAAATAATTTGCAGTCGGAAAAAAAGGTGATAAATCACAGTATATTTTATCCAAACAATCAGCATATCGCAATACATTTAATATCGGGGTCGCCAGGGGTTGGCTGTTGTCTGCTTGAGGACGGCTAACCCGGCTTTTGGACATACTTTAGAGAAGGTCTGTCTCTGGCATAGCCTGGCGTGGCATGCCATGTTTTATCTGATAATGGAAACAGAAATCTGCGCAGCCAAAAGTGACAGTGGAAAAGGCCCATCAGACAGATCCACCCCTCGGTCCTCCGCAGCACCAGCCCCCTCCCCACATATGGTCACTTCTGGCTGAAAAAAGATGGCCACGGCCTAAAATCCAAACTCAAAGCTTCAAAGGTTGCAGCATTTCTTGAGCGCCCGGTCTCACTCTGAGGTTGTCGGAATCTGGCGCTTGGGCAGTGACCTGCGGTGTCACACACTGATGAATAAAACCATCCTTTAACATCGGCACGATACTCGGCCGGTGGGTACACCAAACAATGATGGTCTTTCCCTGACCACCTGCTTTTGTTGCCTGTGTTATGGATTCTTCTGCAGGTTTTAAAAGAAGTGTAAAACCTTTAATGTCTCCAGAGGGAGCTGTCTGAAGTCTGTCTGTTTGTGGCTGCATTGTGGGTAATGTAGTCACCAGGTTTTGACACAGAGGGAGAATGTGTGGAATAAAATAGAGATGATATCTGGTTCTGCTGCATTGATTTGGATCCTTTTTTAGAAACTGTCCATCATGAGTCAGACGGTGTTCAAGGAGTGCGATGCTAAATCTGTGATGTACTCTTAACTTGTACCCGCTCCAGCCAATCAGCTTTCAAATGCAGTTTAATAAACAAGGACATAAATAATCGATGTTTGCTGAGCGACAGGTCGATCCCACTCTGTCTCAGAGACAAGTGAAGTGTTTGAAGCTGAATGACATGTTCATATTTTTATTATCTTTCTCACTTATTTTAAATGAAATGAAAAGAAAAAGAGAAAAACAGATTTCTTTTTTAAAACTTTGAAAGTTTCAGTGATATTAAACAGAGAGAATAAATGACTTCAATGATCAACTGACACTCATCATTTTGTAAACATGTCTGCCAATTGTGTCTTTTTATCTGGTTTCTCATTTCTCTCTCTGACGTCATGCAGGAGGGGAAGAAAAAGAGAAACAGGAAAGGAGGAGGAGGGGGAGGTTACGGGTGGAGGTGTGATTAATTTAATTTGTGTCTCACGAAATGTCCGGTGTTACAAAACACTGACAAACATCAGAACTTCATGTTTCCATAGTTTAAAGCAGCTGGATAGAACAGATGATGCAGACGTGAACTTAAAGACCGATCAATAACGTGTGGTGAATCTGTACAGAGATAAGAGATGTTCTCGCGCACTGTTCATGTGTTCACCTACAGAAAGTAATGCGCTAACATTTGTATATAAGGTCCTGTAAAATGCACCTTAAATGCCTGTCCACAGCATTCACTAAGTAAAGTCTCATTTGAAAGAAAACATTTTTCCCAGCAGCCTGTAGCTTTCAGCTTTCAAACAATATGTCGTATGAGCAAACTCCTTAAACAACTTCAAATACAGCTGTTGTCATGTTGTCATATATATCATACTCATGAAAAACCACCACAGGAGGGCCTGTTGGATTCTAACAGCCAGTTTACAGAGTTAAGAACCATTGACAAGATGACAGTGAACACGTCGTTACAAAAATCGGCATGACCTTAAAAACTGGATGTTGTGATGAGGCCAGGAAGGAGCTGTGAACCTGAACAAAATATAGTTCTTCCATCTTTTGAACATACCAACATCATGACACTAACACGGTGAACATCTTTAATTAATCGGCCTCCATGTTTATTTATTTTTGTTTTTCAGATGTCAGAGAAAAAGCACACAGAGCTCCCTCCACTTTCCCTCCTTCTATACGTGGTGGAAACAACTAAATGTATATTTTCTATACTGTTCAGCGCCGCATCACACCGACAGACAGACAGACAGACAGACGGGTCAGCTCGGGCAGACGTGACCCCGTCAGCTCCATCTGCAGTCGTCCTCCATGTTTAGTCTCATCATATATTCTCTACTGTATATATAGACACATATAGACGCACACAGACTGAGTGCCAGCAGCACCGAGGCCTCCTCCTTCACCTCCATCTGTCTCCTCCTCCTCCTCTTCCTCACCCCCTCCCCATGTTTGATTCACAGCCAAGCTCAGGTGGAGACAAGAGGGGAGGAGCAAGAAAATCAAACTGACCTTCAGCTGACAAAACAAAACTAAACGTTGACAAAGAAAAATCCCATCACGCGTACTTCATATTTATTCTGCACTTTGTCAGATATATAACTAGAACTGGTTTTGGTCTTCAGACTACAAGACTTTGAAACTACACAACTGATCTCAGACCAGGTGTACCGATTAAAAGATTATTCAACCTGTGGAAACTGAAGACCGGATGACACGATCACAAACGTGGTGAAACAAAATAACACCGAGGAACACGAGGAAGTTTATGTCTCAGAAAATAAACATGAAATAACTTTTCATCGACAGAAATATCAGTGACATCAGACCTAAAGTAAAAACACAACACAGAATTATTTAGAGAGAAACTCAGTGAGGTAAAATAAGTAAACTGAAAAATATAGACCAAAAAAACTGATTCTTAGAAAGAAATGGAGAAAAAACCAAATAAAATGTCATCAGTGTGACAGATGAGTTATAGTTTATGATATGACAGCTCCCAGTGCTGACCAGTCAGTTTAAAGTTCAATGACTTTTTCATGGCTCAGACATCAGAGATAACTAATTACCAAATGAATTACATATAAACATAAACAAATAATAATGTACCGTAAAATTATTATTATTATTATTAATTGCTAATGAATATTAGAATATTAGTGCAGATATATAGTGATGTATTAGTCACAAATATATAGCGAGAATTATGAAGCTATTTAAAAATACATTTTTTAAAAAGTCATTTTGTATAGATAAATAACTTAATCTATGATCAACATGGAATATTATATTTTCATGGATCAGGGGTGAGAGTATAAAAATTTTACTTCTTCTCACTCCTTTTTGAATATGTGCATTTTTTTCTCACTCTCTCTTTCATTTATGTATTTTTTTTTCCAGTTCATTTGTTGCTATGCTTCTGTTATATTTGCTTTATATTATTTGCATATAAATCAAATCACATCAGACATCTGACAGTTCAACAGCGTTTTTTTTGGCTTTTATCTCTTACTCATAAACAGTTTAACAGAAAGAAAAAAGTGCCCACAGGCCTTAAATTTGAAAGTAAAACATCAACACTGTTCTCAGGTCGTCCACTCTACTGCTACTTCTACTACTTGGACTTAATAATGAATTAATTAGAACTTAGTGATCAAAGGTCAAGGTCACTGTGACCTCCCACTTTTTTCCATTTTTGGAAATGTGATATCTGAAGAGCAAATTTGGCACAAATGTCCACTTTGACTCAGGGATGAAATGATTCAAATTTAATAGTCAAAGGTCAATGTCACTGTGACCCTGCATCCATCTCATTCTCGTAAACACAATATCTCAAGAATAGCTCGAGGGAATTTCTTCAAATTTGGCACAAACATCCACTTTGAGTAAAGAATGAATGGATTACAAGTTGGTGGTCAAAGGTCAAGATCACTGTGACCTCACAAAGTATGTTTGGGCCATGACCCAAGAATTGTTATGCTAATTATGACAAAATGTCACACAAATGTCGAACAGCTATTTTGGATTTAGTCTTGAGACAAAAATGTTTATTCGTTTTAGTCACATTTTAGTGATTTTTATCCTTCATAGTTTTGGTTGACAGAAATTCAAAACATTTAAGTCGAATTTTATGTTTTCTATACATTTTTTTTTCTTTCAACTAATCCAGTGAGGCGACTTCATGTATCAGACACTAGAGTCACGGTGACAGGTTGTATAAAAAAATCATTTTATTTAGTCATTTTTTTCTACAACTATAAATAATTTCTTGAGGGAATTTCCTCAAATTTGGCACAAACGTTCACTTAGATTCAGGGATGAATTGATTAGAATTTGGTGGTAGAAGGTCAAAGGTCACTGTGACCTTACAAAACATGTTTTTGGCCATAACTCAAGAAGTCATGCTGCTAATTATGACAGATTTCACACAAATGTCTCACAGGATAAAATAATGAAGTGATAACATTTGATATCCAAAAGGTCAAAGGTCAGCTTGACTGTGACATCAGATAGTGAATTGATGACTCTAATCTTGAAGCTGTGCTGATTGTATAGATCTGCTGTGCTTCAACTTGACCGGTTCACTGAGGCAAACAACTGCGAGGCAGTAAATCTAGTCAGGATGTAAAATCCCAGGTACCTGCCCTGTGATGTATTTTGGGAACATTAACAGTGCTGTGATGAGAGATGATATGTACGTGATTAAAGTTGTACTTGCAGCAAATATGAAAGTCATTACCAGACAAACTATGTGTTCCGAAAAAAGATCAGCTGTGTCCCAATACACAGTATGTCAAATGCAGTTTGCTAAAAATACCAGGATGTTCTACTACATCTGGTCTGATTTTGCACAATGAAAACCAGCATGCTTTTCTGGCTATTCTGACCCACAATCCTCTGTGCAGCGAATGATACGTCACGTCAACTAAGCTGCAAACAGATGACAGCTGATTGACAGCCGTCAGAAGTCGCAGTGATGGATGACAGCACATTCAAATCAGTGATGACCAATGGAATAATAAGAAGAAGAAAACTGATTGTTGAAGTGAATAAAATAATCAGAAATATTACAAACAACAAAAGGACAGAACTATAAGAATAACAATGACGGAGATATGCAGATGTAACTTCACTGTCACAAATATGTTACAATCCACAGTCTTTGCAGTTAGAACCTCAAAGTTAAACGACACAAATTGCAAAGTAACAGCAGCAAAGATCTTCGGGTATGCAGCGTTTGTTTAATCTCCAAGGTAACGGATATAATAGCAAGAGGGTCAAAGTTTAGGGCGTCATGTTATGAGTAATTAGTATGTCTTGATTGTTTGCATACTGCAGGCAACAGTGCGCATTTTTTAAGGGCAGCTGCCGTACCTCGGAACCCGAATAGGATACTGTCCAAGATATTTTAATTATGGAAAATCTGACATAAATTTGGTGAGTTGAAGAGAAAACATTTAACAAGACAAACTGGGAAAATATGGAACAGTTATATGAGACATGACACCAGATGAATAACCAACTATTGTTGTTTAATATTTGTTATTTGGTTTGTGCAGTATTTGTGTTACCTAAACTACAGCTAAACACACACTTCAAACTCTTTCAGTGGTTTTACTTCTGTGAAGGGTGGGAGGTCGGCTTGGACTGATGTGTCCAACAGACACAGGACTTTTACATTTAGGACACATGTGTTTGTGTCCCACATGATTCTAAAATTTGGCATCAAATTAACCTCAACCGTGACCTTTTTCTAAACCTAAAGTAGTTTTGGTGCCAAAACCTTAATTTCCTTCATACAGGGAAGTTTACGCTGTATGTACGTAACAAAAAAAAAACACTGACACTAGACGGGTAGGTAGCGTGTCATAGTTTGAAGCTTCATTAGTTATTTGCTTTAAGCCAAAAATAAGACAGAGAACATTTGATTGAGTCTTCTTGCCAGTTATTTAACATCATATGAACTTTATGTCTCAGCTAAATATTCATTTGATCTCATTTTGAGTCGTTTGTGTTTTCTGAGTTCTAAACAGATGTTTTTTAGGAGGTAAAGACAGAAGTGAAAAGGAAGAAAGAATGACAGAAAATAAGGAATGATGGAAAGAAAGACGGAGTAAAAGGTGAGAGATGATGGAGAGAGGGATGAAGGGAGGAAATAAGTGAGGAGGAGGAGGAGGGTGATGATGGAGTTGGTGTGTGTGCAGGAAGCTGGGAGTATGACATAAAGAATGAAAACAAGTGATAAAAAATGAAGGGCGAGATGGAAGGAAGGAGAGGGGGATAGATGGATGGGGAGGGAATGAGGGAAGGAAGGGAGGAGAGGGAGATT
The DNA here is from genome assembly GCA_019142605.1 of Cephalopholis sonnerati. Lineage (NCBI taxonomy): Eukaryota > Metazoa > Chordata > Actinopteri > Perciformes > Serranidae > Cephalopholis > Cephalopholis sonnerati. The sequence continues at coordinate 41,500,482 of JAGQAX010000015.1, forward strand.
AGAAAAAGGATGGAAGGATACAAGAGATGAAGGAAGTGAGGGAGTGTTGGAGGTATATTTAGGAGTGTGACAGATTGTGTTCATGTGTTTGAGTCTCCCCGTCTTTTTATCTGTCTGCTCCCATCAACACCTTTATTGATAGACAAGGAGGAAGAGGAGGGGAGCGACGAAGAGGAGGAGGAGGAGGAGGAAATATTTTTAATGTCCTCTGTCATCCTGAACTTCCTGTTCTCTATTTTCACAAAGCTTCAGGTCGGTGTTTGAACGTGACTGAGAGAAAAGAGGGAACATAAAGTTTTTGTTGTTTTGGGTGGACTGTCCCTTTAAGAGCGCCTCTGATTGGATAAACAGATGGTGATGAGTCGGAGCACAAAAGGTTAAACCTGCTCTGAACTTTCTGTCCGTCACAACAGACGCATCATCTTCATCTGACTGCTCACTGCTGCAGTGAGGACCGGGATGGAAGAAGTACTGCCATCTCTTACTTCTGTAAAAACAGTAATACGACAGTGTAGAAATACTCAGCACAAGGACGAGTCCTGCATCCAAAACTCTGCTCAAATAAAAGAACTAAAACATTATTATGAAATATACTTAGAGTACCAAAATAAAAGAAGTTTTTATGCTGAATGGCTCATCTGAAAATCATATGTCTTATATTATTGGATGATAATTATCGACACATTAATGTGTTCATCACCTGAATGTTTCAGCTCATTTTATACTGCTGGGTAGTTTAATCTATAATAATGATTCATCATCGTTTTTCCCTTAATGATATTATGTAGGGGGTTATTTCACACCTGCCCTGTTTGGTCCCTCAAGTTGGTTTGCCCCCTCAGTGTGGTTCATTTGTGCAGGTGTGAACACACCAAAACAACCAGACTGAGACCTTCTTGAAGAGGTGGTCTCAGTCTGGTTCCAAAGGAACTCTGGTGCGGTTGGTTTGTGGTGAGAACGTGTTCCGACCTGGATCTGAAGCAACTGCAGTCACATGACACATTGTTTGGGTTAAACATGAGCATGTTACAGTCCTGGAGGATTATTAATGTGCGCCTCCTCCTGTACTGCCTTAATATGCACATTCAGCACATCCAATGCATCAAAACATTGTTTTCTAGTTGGAGCCGCGCCTCGTTTTCAAACTGTATGCTTTGACTCAAATGAACAATGACAGCAATATAGTCCACGATGAGCAGCGCTAAAATCAACCTGCGTAGTTGTCCCTCCATTGTGACATTAGAAAGTGTCACATTTATCTTGACAGTGTACTCTTCTTCAACGTTTGCTTTACTTCCTGGATTTTTCTGACCAATCAAGAGCAGCTTTCTGACACAAGGCATTTGATCTGGTCCGCTTGTAAATGCTGCCGTGAGAACACCAACCAACTCTAGGCAATTATACAACTTTGGAACAACATGAGTCCCTGATTCAGACCAAAGGAGACACCACAGGGCTGACAGCAGCCTCAGATACATCCCGACACAGACGTGGATGATTCAGCATCAATTCACAAATGTCAGTTATTGATTATCTAAATGTTTATTAATATAACTTGATGTTGACAAGGGGTGTAAATCACCAGTTTCATCACGATATGATATGATATCAATTCACTGGACGATGACACAATATTTCCTGATATCACAGAGTCTGCCATGATATTATTTTGATTCGATACAATTCAGGGGCCTGCGACTGACGTTATTATATATCCATTAAACACAGTTTAAAGAAGAAGCTGCCACTCCTTTCGTTTTTGCTTTTGGCTATAAAAGATAAAACCAACATATAATGCCTTGTTCTCAGACCTCTCAAAGAACCCTTGAAACAAACTTCAGATGATCAAAAATGCAGCAGCATGTCTACTCACCAAGACAAAACATCGAGAACACATTACTCTGGTTTTTAAAAGCTCTTCATTGGCTTCCTGTTCATTTTAGAGTTGATCTTCAAATTTTGTTTTTAGTTTTGAAATCTCTTAATTGACTGGCTCCTGACTGTTTATCTGATATGTTGCTCAAATACAATCCCTGAGGATCCCTGAGATCCTCCACCTCTATCAAATGTCCCCCAGAGTAGAACCAAAAAGTACAGTGATGCTGCACCCTAAAATAGAACACAGCTCCCTTACATTTAAGATGGAGGTGAAGTTAACAAAGACAGGGACTAATTTACAATCCTGATTCCAAAAAAGTTGGAACACTCTGTAAAACATTAATAAAAATAGAATTAAATGCTCTGAATTATTTTGACCTGTATTTAACTGAACACAGCCCAAAGACACGATATTTGATGTTAAAACAGATAAACTTTGTTTTTTATATGCTTATATTGAATTTGACGTCACATCACAAACACTGAAAGGTAGAAAAGAGGCAATTTATTTATTATATATCCTATCAAACATTAAAGTTCTGGCTCAAGGCCTCCTGTTATTTTATAGAAATGGCCCACAGGTAAAGTAGCTTGAGTTTCCCTGCTGTGAATGTCAGCAGATTAATGAAAGAAATATGTTAGTCATGACCTGGAACTAAAAGAGCATAAAAAAGTAAAACATAATCCGTCTTTACAGAAACAATGTGATCACTCTGAGATCCAGAGGATTCAGTGATGTCAATCTCAGCACATAAAACAAACCCGTGGCTGGACACCAGCAGGGACGGGTGGAGAAATATGTTTCTCTTTTGTTTAAGTGAACTGAGCCTTTAAAAAGGGAGGAAATTATGAGGCAGATTTATGACCTGTGTGTGTTTCTATGACCTCACCTGAACTCTTTTTTTCATTGTGAAACTCAAGACGTCGGTTTTAAAGTCTTTCTCAACAGTTATCACAACAGCCCTGTTTCTCCGCTGGACTCTTATTCTGAAATAGATCACTGATAACGCTGTTTTCTTGTCATCATTAACCCCCTCCTCCGCCTCCACCCTCCTCCACAGAGAGGCTCAGTGTTGTTTTCAGCAGCTGACTCTGGATCAGCAGCAGGATTACGGAGCGCTCACACTGAAGCTCTTTGTGGAGAATCTGAATATCAGTTTGCCTCCTCTGTTACCTGATGATTTCACTAATCTGCTGCTAAGTGGTTAAGTAGCTCCGCTGGCTAAGGAGGCACGACATGGGTAATATCTGCCACAGGAGCTTCAGTCCACCGTTTACATGACATGTTAGCGGCTTCAGTCGTTTCTCTCAGGGAGAAGTGAAACTGCAAAGACATCAACGACAACATGAGGAGCTGTTAGAGAAGTCAAATATATTCAGAGTGGGGAAAATAAATAATAATGGTTGTCCCAAAGTGTTTTACATGCAGCTGGTCATGCTGTGTACTTCAGTGGGTTAGTTTGATTTACTGATGATTGATCAGAAAGTTTAACAGTTTTTCTCTTTATCCACTGAAAATGCAGCCGTTAACTGATAAAGCCTCCTAAGTTTTAGTTGAACTCCTTTTTCATAACCGATGGTGCTACAGCGCTCAACTCAACTCAAGTTGAAAATCTTCACTGATGAACATTTTATGATTTGTTGAGAATAAAAATGACGAAACAACGTTCAGTGGAAACCAAAATCATCAGCCCACTGAGGGCTGGATTCAAAATCACACCAAATCAAAGTGAAAAATTGAAATCACAGCTGATCCAACTGCGTGAATTTTATCACAGCAACTCGTCATGTGACTCAGGAGTGTGTACGGCCCCCGCCTGCCTGTATGACCTCCTGACAACGTCTGGGCATGCTCCTGAGGAGTTGGAGGATGGTGTCCTGGGGGATCTCCTCCCAGACCTGGATCAGTGCATCAGTGAGCTCCTGGACAGTCTGTGGTGGTACTTGGCGGCATAACGTCCCACATGTGTTCAGTTTTAGGTCAGGGGAACAAGAGGGCCAGCCAATGGCATCAATGTCGTCATCATCCAGGAACTGCCTACACACTCTGGACACATGAGGCCGGGCATTGTGCTGCACCCGGAGGAACCCAGGGCCCTCTGCACCAGCGTAAGGTCTGACACTCGCTCTGAGGGTTTCAACCCGGTACCTAACAGCAGTCAGGGTACTGTTGGCTATGACGCCTGTCACATGTGCTCAGTGTGAACCTGCTCTCATCTGTGAAGAGAACGGGGCGCCAGTGGTGGACCTGCCAGTTCTGGTGTTCTCTGGCGAATGCCAATCGTGCTGCATGGGACACATTTTAGTGTCAGACGCCATCAAAGTTGTTGAGCTCTAATATGATTACATTTTTAAAAAAGTGTTTTGGGTGTGTTCTGAAAGTGTGCTGTTATAAATGCGCCTGAGTCCAAAGACAGACAAAAACCTTCATCATTCATACAGTAACAGGAGAAAACTAAACTTCTCACTCCAGCAAATGAGCCAGCTCATGTTCATGTACTTCCTGTCTTTGTCATTGTAACTGTGTGTGCAACAATAACAACATTACGATAGCTGTCTCATTATTCAAACATGGAGCTGCTCCTTCTCAGACATTAGCACTCGATCAGCTGTTAATCTCTCGGCCACTCGGCTCTAATTAGTTCTCTGCTGTAATTAGCAGCCCGTCGTACGTGTTCAGCCTCCACACATAACAATAAAAGATTGCATCTAATGACGGCAAAGAAAGGAAAAAGAAAATGCAATTAAGTTTACAGTGTGCAGACTCCTCAGAGAGAAAGACGAAATTTGTATTTGGCAGGATGTCAAAGCAGAGGAAGGTTTTAAAACACTCGCCCAACTGTTGGTAAGACAATCGTTTCTTCACAAAGCAGGTTCAATAAAAGAGAGAAGAACCAAAGGAACTAGAATTACTGCCCCGTGGTCGTATGCCTCCGCGCACCAGCCAGGTTTCACAGATCTATACAATCAGCACAGCTTCAAGATTAGAGTCACCAGTTCAGTATCTGACCAAATGTCTCAACTTCTGTTCCTGAGATATGACGTTAAAACATGATGATGTCATAGTCAAGCTGACCTTTGACCTTTTGACCTTCATCATTTTATCCTGTTTGACATTTGTGTGAAGTTTTGTCATAACTAGTGTATGAATTTGGGGGCTATGGCCTAAAACAGTGACCTTGACCTTTGATCACCAAATTCTAATCAGATTTTTCTTCAGTCCACCTGGACGTTTGTAGCAAATTTGAAGAAATTCCCTTGAGGCATTCTCAAGATATCACATCCGTTAGAATGAGATGGATGCAAGGTCACAGCAACCTTGATCTTTGACCACCAAAATCTAGTAAGTTCATCCTCAAGTTTAAGTAAATGTTTGTGCCAAATTTGAAGAAATTCCCTTAAGGTGTTTCTGAGAGATATTATGACCTATGACTGCCAAAAACTAATCAGGTCATTGTTGAGTCCAAGTGAATGTTTGTGCCAAATTTAGGGAAAAAAAATCACTTAAGGCGTTCTTGAGATATCGTGTTCACAATGATAGGACGGACAACCAAAACACAATGCCTCCGGACACAGCTATTGCTAGCACAGAGGCATAAAAATGTTCTTTAGCCGTTTCAGTGGTTTTACAATATATGCTACAAAATCAGTGGTGGAGGACGTTGTCAGATCCTTTACTGCAGTGAAAGCACTGATACTATGCTGTGAAAATACGTCACTACAAGTAAAAGTCCTGCATTCAAATCCTTACTTAAGGAAAATCATGTACGTTGCAGTAAAGTGACCCACGCTGTCAGTGTCGCCCACTCAAAAAAAGAAAATAGCCGACGAGGGCCAACAGCCCGCTGTCATTACAAAGTTGGCAAATACCACCACTTTACAGACACCTGACACCAAATGCCACCTTTGGCAGCGGTGTGATCCGCCACTGAGCAGCGTCAGTTTGTCATGTGGCTGGACGTAACCTTTTCCTTGTTATGTTACGCTGTCAGTCAGCCGCACGGCACGACCACCTGACACGTGGACAGACAGTGTCAGGTCATTACACTGTCAGATGGCACCTGTCATGGCGGTATGATACGCCGCTGGACAGTGTCAGGTTTAAACGCTGCCGGTAACAACGTGACATAAGGAGCTGGAAAGTCGCTACAGGGCAGGCAGAGGGGGGGTGGATGGGTCAAACAAACCCCGGACTTTCATGCAGGAGCCTGGTGCTCACTTCCTGTATGAATGTTGAGCCAAACCAAGTTTTTCCCTAAACCTAACCACTTTTGTTGACATCCCGGCGTTGGTGATGGCGTCCCAGAACGCTGACAGCAGACACAGGAGGATACCGAGCGCATAATATGTTTACGTTAAAGGCCACAGACGACAGGCACTGAGAGCGTGTTGGGGCTGACAAGCGTCACCAGTGCGGGACACACCACAAGCTGACAGTCGGCCTGCTGTGTCACGCCCCTAAAATACATGCTTCAGTGCAGGTACCTTGAATTTGTACTCAAGTGAAGTACCTGAGTAAATGTACTTAGTTACTTGTGATGGAAAACACTGGAGCTACAGAAATAACAAACAACTGTTTTCCTTTATGCTCACAAGCAAAAAAAACACAACAGTCACAGTCAGTGGTACAATCTCCAATCTAACTGTTGCCTAGCAACAGAGTTCTCACGACTTAAAACAACCGTAGTGCCGCTCACGACGTCTACCTGAACCTGACCTCCAATCCCATCTGAAGTCGTCTGATGCAGAGTGAGCGCGAGTTTATTTCAGGCTCAAAAATTTTTAACTAAACATACGTTTATTTTTTCAAGTATGGATGAGTTTACTGACGATGATGACAGTGACGCAGCTCATTTCTTAGACCTGCTTTTCATTTTGCTTTACACTTCAGCCACAGAGGTAGTGTCACACATACATACACACACACACACACACACACACACACACACACACACACACACACACACACACACACACACACACGCACACACACAGATAGACATATATGTGGCCCTGCTGTGATGTATATGAGGGCTCAGTCAGGGCTGGGGTTAATAGCCGAGCTGTCACTTTGATGTGCATACCTGTGTGTGTGTGTATGTGTGTGTGCGTGTGTGTGTGTGTGTGTTAATAATAGCTTGCTAGCTGTCATTGCAGATGAGGGGTGTGTGTCGAGAGAGCTTTAAATGCTCCTCATCAACCCGTTCGACGCACAGAATGACAGGCCTGCAGCGTGTGTGCGTGCGTGTGTGCTAGCATTTGTTAGCATTTGTTGGCCTTTCCTATGAAGAACTTAGCTCCAAATGTGTGTGTGTGTGTGTGTGTGTGTGTGTGTGTGTGTGTGTGTGTGTATGTGTGTCGACTCTAAGTGGAAAACATCGTGCTGAGCAGAAAAGCAGCCCGTGTCAAACTACCCATCATGCCGCATGAATGGCTCGACTCTCCCTCTCTCTCGTCGTCGCCGGTGCTATTATGAAAGAGCGAGCTGAAATATTATTATTCTGCTGTTATTAAGCTGCGCCGACATGTCAAGTTTGAATCATTAGCTTCTCCCACAGAAAAAAACCCCAAAGACTGTATTCACACAAAACACCCGAAAATACGCTTTTCATCACAAAAACATAATTTGTCTCTGAACAAATGTTCCGTTTCTTAATTTTTAAACTGAACCTCAAAGTTGTAACACATGAAGGTTTCCTCGCCTCCCTCCTCCCAACCTTTATTCCTTTCCATTCTTCACTATCTGCTTCCTTCCCTTTACTTCCCTCCAAATGTAGTCGTTGTAGTCTGGTGTTATTTTTTACAGTGGGAACAGAGCGTACAGTCTCCATCTTTGTTGTTTACTCCCTCCTGACTGTGATGTTTTATAGACCATCCTCTGACATCAGATGGCGTTCACCATGTTTTGGCCCTGTCTACACATGTACAAGTGTTTTTAAAAAATTATTCTGTCCACTCTGCCCAGCAGCTCAGGCGGGCAGGGTGGCCCCGACGTTAGCTGTCCAGCTGTGACGTTTTCAAAACACCTGCTGGAGATCTCATCCCTGCTCATTCCCATTTGATTAAAGGACAAAGAAGCTGACTTAAAGATTCGACTGATGCTCTGAGCTTGCAAAAGTTTTCTGTCCACTCCTCATCAATGATAATCTCACTATGGAAAGTGTCCCTGGTTTCACTGGTTCTGATCCAAAACTATATTTCTAGTGAACTTAAAACCCTGGACCAGTGCTGGCCCATGGCATGGGCAGCTAAGGGTCGCCGTCATCCACAGGGGGCGCCACAGATGGGGGAAAAACAAAAAATCTAAATGTTAATCTTTGACTATTTGTTATTAATACTGTTACCATTATTATTTTGAAATATGACACAAGACCACAACAACATAGCTCCATGGCAAAGCCTACTAAATGATAGAGATGCCTTTTTTTTCTGGGTCAAAATACACTTCCTGTTTTCACAGGAAATGTACAGTTTGCATACAGTCTCTTTCAAAGTAAAAGCACTACGTCGGTACAACAACACATTGACTTTTTTCTCCCTACAACAACATATGCACGTGGTTGGGTTTAGGAAAAAAGAACAGGGTTTGGCTTTAAATTCTTACAGGAAGTGAACAATGGCCTCCCAGGTGAAAGTCAGTGGTTGTTGGACCCATACACCACCCCTCCCACCCGCCCCACTCAGACTTTTGCTGCCTTAACTTTCTTTCCTGTCCCATTGCGTTTCCCCCTGACACTGCTGGACACTGTTAAACAAAAATGGCGACTAGCCGAGTAACATGCCGATGTGAAAGGACAGCTTTTTTAGTCTGACACCAGAAATCACAGACTGAATGAAATGGAGCAGTGCCACTGGAGATGGTGAGAGTGAACATTTATTTGATAGCCTCACAGATCATCGCCGCTACAACGCTGCCTTCTTTAAAAGGTACATACGACCTCCTCCACGTCACCTCGTTTGTTGTCAGAAACTTTTGACTCCGCCCTCTAGTGCCATCTATTGGCTGAATCTAAGCCATCGTAAGGGACACATGGAAGTATGAGGGCAGGGACGTTCACAACGTTTGAAACAGATGTAACTATTTTCGTACATAAAGGGAGTATAAATAAGTGCTTAGGTTTTGAGTTGGCAGGATTACCCTGCAGAAAAGACGTGATGCAAGGCGCCATGTTGGACAATCAAATGCCCCCAAGATCTCTCTCTAGGTATTCCCTGCTCCTCAGAGGCTGAATCCTTGTGGTTTTGGCATCATCTGATCTTTCTAGCAGCGCCATCATTGTGTCAAATCGTCACAAAATTTCAAAAAGAAAGCCGTGAGCACATTCCTGCTCTCCAGAGGATAAATCTGTTGTGTTTTGGACGCCCCATGAGGACAGATAATGACTCTAATGACCCTTCACTAACATCTGTCAGGACACGGTCTTTTTCAGGCATGCAGGGCTGGATTCACAAGAGCACTTCACCAGGATAAACCACAAACTCGTGACCTCCACCAGGACCAGCTAATGTTTCCCTGTCAGTGCGTTTGAGCAGCAGCTCGTCTAAACCCCCCGACTCCTTCTGCGGAGCCCCGCCGAGCCCGGAGCAGCCGGTGTCAAAGTAAGCCGTCAGCCGGATGAATGGCCTGCAGCCTTTTGTTCTCCCCAGCTATTAAGAAAGACCACGCTGAAATATTATTATTCTGCTGCTCCGAAATATGTCAGATTAAATCGTTACCTTCGCTGAGCCACACACAAAAGGCACAAACACTGAAGCACTTTACGGGCCCAGTCCAGGATGTTTTTTGAGTTTTCTGAAATATTATTATAAAACCATTGTTAAACTGCTCGGCAACATGACAGCTTAAATCATCACCTTCAGCGGCGGAAAAATAAAAGGCGCACATGTGCTGCAGAGATTTAAAGTGTAACACCGGAGTAATTTGGGCTTTTTTTTTTTAATCGCCGCCAACAGCAGGTTGCACGACTGCATAACCCAAGCTAACCTAACGACGCCGACTGGAGTTTCACATCCACACACCAGCCTGCCTGTCCATAAATAATAACAGTTAAGGCTTTTAATGTGTCAGAGTGGGAACAGGAAAGGCCTCCGTCTCCTCTGTCAGAGTGAAAACACAGTTTGAGGCATCCAGCTTGTGTAACAGGATGTATTTCCCTTCTGAAGCAGGATGTTGGCGATGCAAAGGGAATTATTGAAGTGTTAACTAATTGGATATCAGTTAGGGAGAGAAACACAGTCTGGTTGATGATTTTGTTCAAATCGGTCGACAAAGAAATGTCAGAATGTGGATTTAAACAATCGTGTGGAGGTGGTACAGCAGGTGAGCTGCTCCCAGTCACTCTGTTACAGCCTCAGTATGTTTCAAACAAACCAGTTCATACAAAGTCTTGTCCCAACATGTCTAAAGCACCCACACTGAAAGCAAACTTTAAATTTCCATCTTTACTGGAAGACGTTCGTCACGTTGCAGTTGGTTTGTTCACATAGAAATAAACTGACGTAGTTTGTGTAGAGAATCAAAAAGGAGAGCTGAGAGAATATGACCTTTCACACTTACACACAGCTGAAGAGGGCGTGACTGTCACTTCTGAAAAGGTTTCAGATGTTGGTTGAGCTCAACACTTCCTGCAGCTGCTTCACAGTAAGATGTACGGCTTCACGATACGCAAAAAAAAAAAAAAAAAACGTTTTTATCTGTCACCATTTCAGTGGGAGATCATTCTTGCTTCCATTTGCCTCCACACACCGGTCAAAGTTTACATCTATGTTTGTGAAAACAAGGTTACTTCACAAACATCTTTCTCCCCTGACAGCACATAAGATCTATATTTTCAATGTATTCTCTTTAACTCTTAAAATGAATGTCAAATTTTCAAAATTAAATCATCCTGGACAATATCCTGTCAGGGCTCCTGTTTTAGGGCGTTGACATTTAGCCACTTTCTGGTCATCACTTTAATACTTGTTGCAAGTACAACTTTAATCAAAGATATATTCTCTCTCATTACAACACTTTAATGTTCCAAAGATACATCACAAAGCAGGTATTTGGGATTTTACATCCAAACAAGATTTACTGCCTCGCAGCTGTTTGCCTCAGTGAACCGGTCAAGTTGAAGCACAGCAGATCTATACAATCAGCACAGTGTCAAGATTAGAGTCACCAGTTCAGTGTCTGACCAAATGTCTCCTCTTCTGTTCCTGAGATATGACGTTAAAACATGATGATGTCACAGTGAAACTGACCTTTGACCTTTTGGATATCAAATGTTATCACTTCATCATTTTATCCTGTGAGACATTTGTGTGAAGTTTTGTCATAATTAGCAGCATGACTTCTTGAGTTATGGCCAAAAACATGTTTTGTAAGATCACAGTGACCTTTGACCTTCTACCACCAAATTCTAATCAATTCATCCCTGAGTCTAAGTGAACGTTTGTGCCAAATTTGAGGAAATTCCCTCAAGAAATTATTTATAGTTGTAGAAAAAAAAAAGACTAAATAAAATGATTTTTTTATACAACCTGTCACCGTGACTCTAGTGTCTGATACATGAAGTCGCCTCACTGGATTTGTTTAAAGAAAAAAAAATGTATAGAAAACATAATGACTAAAATTCAACTAAAACGTTTTAAATTTCCATCGACTAAAACTATGAAGGATAAAAAACACTAAAATGTGACTAAAATGAATAAACATTTTTGTCCCAAGACTAAATCCAAAATAGCTGTTTCACTGCTGGAAAGACGGCCTTTTAATAAAGCTGGGATGTTTATGCAGTAGAAGAAGAAGAAGAAGAAAAAGAAGAGGGGGGGGAAACTCACACACAGGCCCGAGATACACACACACGCACAGATGTCAGCACAAGGGGGCTGCCTTGGACAGGCGCCCCGAGCAGTTGGGAGTTTGGTGCCTTGCTCAAGGGCACCTCGGCAGCAGCCAGGAGACGAACTGGCACCTCTCCAGCTACCAGTCCACACTCCATAATTGGTCTGGATGGGGACTTGAACCATTGACCCTCCAGTTCCCAAGCCAAGTCCCTATGGACTGAACTGCTGCCCCGAGAAAGAAGCAAATACATTTGAAACTACAGAGCCAGAGAAAACAGAGAAAGAGGACGCTTTTGCTCAAAGAGGGAGAAGACCTACAACTACCAGAATGCACTGCGCTGCAGCAGACCAATAAAGACATAATGTGGACACATCTGTTTGAAACAATTGCAGCCGACTGGCAAAAATCCATCTCGTATTACAGTTGAACAGTAAACTAAAACATGTTTCTCAAAACATTTAGGGTGAGAAGAAGGCGACTCAGTAACACAATCACGCCTGCCTAGTTTCACTGTTTGATCTCTTGTTTTTAGGCCTCTGTTTTCACTGTGCAGAACAGCATGGCGCCCACTTCCTGTTCACAAACTCTTGCTATTACAGCTAAACAGGGCACTCAAATATGTTTCTAAAAACACTGTAGGCGAGAAATAGGCAGTGCCGTGACATAATGTTGATATATGTTCAGTCAACACTGCCTAGTTTTACCATGTGATCGGATCTCGGTCTGAGTTTCAGAGAGACAGACGGGCGGGTCTGTCTCTCGATCTGCTTCTCAGGTCCTTTGGAGGACAGGTGACACTCCCGAGGACCTTCTATGACCCTGTGGTGGCATCAGCTGTCCTCTGTGGGGAGGTTATCTGGGGCAGCAGCATCTTAACAGCTGACAGGAAGAGACTCAACAGACTGATAAAGACGGCCAGCTCTGTGCTCCCTCAATCTGGTGGAAGTGATAAGGAGAAAGGAGAATGATAGCCGAGCTATCATCCCTTATGGACAACATGTCCCACGCCACGCAGGACACTTTGACAGCACTAGGCAGCTCCTGCAGCGACAGGCTGCTTCAGCTACAGCATCTAAAGGAGAGATACCACAGGTCTATAGGACCAACACTGCTTGCAGTAGACCGCACATACTGAAGCTATGGACAACCAATCACAACTCATGTGCAATATAAGCATCGTTAAACTGTGCAATATCTATACTTCCATCAGTCAATGATGTGAAATCAGTCATTCAGTCTGTCTCTTTATGATATTTTGCTTCTTTGTTGCTTATTTATTAGATTGCTTTGGATCTTTTTACTGTTTGCTGATTATCCTGCTCTTTGTTTGGTACAGTTTATGTATTTATATATTGCTTTGTATTGTATTTCTTTCTACTGATACTTCCTGTTTGCACTCTCCAGTCACTTCTGTAATGTTGCAAATTTCCCCGCTGTGGGATGAATAAAGGATTATCTCGTCTCGTCTCGTCTCGTCTTGTCTCGTCGTCCATGGCGGCAGCATGGGTGGTGGGCAATATGAAAATGCAAAAGTACAGCCTGTAGTTGACAGCCTGAGAGTCAGCCTTACGTGATCAGGTGGAGTTTCGCCAGAGGGCAAGAATGGATATAGTGCCGATTAGATGGAGGGAAGTTTACCACAGTTCAGGTACACATAATAGCTACATTGTTTTGATACAAAGCTGGTTTAAAATCGACAAAATATCACCTTAAATACAGCTGTATCCAATCTAAAATTCACTTTGGGTTCCATCTGATCACAATTTAAGATGCTTTGTGGGGCTTTAACAGCATCCGGCTACTTTCTCCTTCATTTCTGAGAGAGCACAGTCATCATGTCATTACTGAGCAACAGCTAAAGGACAGGAAAGCGTGGGTCATGTGAAACGTTTGAACAAAATGCTGTTGTTTTTTTGGAGAGGTTTGGTGGATAAACTCAACAACATGGCCTCTCCTCTGGCGCCTACCTCAAGGAAACCTCGATGTCTCTTACCCAGCTGTGAATCTAAGAATAGAAAAGTTGTTTCTCCACTTTCCATCCAGCCAGCAGTTCAGTTTCTGTTCTGTAATAAGCGCCGCAGCCTCGTGGTGCTGCTGTGGACTTCTAGTCTGTTATTTTTTCTTTGTGTTTTCAGTGGCACATTTCGACACGAGGACACCTGGAGTAAAAGGAAACAGTTGATGTGAATATTCTTGATGCTCGGTGTTACGCCTCGACAGCATCGAGCCGCTTGTGAATGAGTTTGGACGCCGTTTGGAGCAGAAAGGCTCAGAGTGTCCCCGCAGATTCGTCCACAATGAAACTCCACAGAGAACACCAGATATTACCACAGTTGGCACGAGCTGCATTTTCCAATACAGCTGTCTCTGTGTGAGCCAAGTCTTCTAGTGGGAGCCGTGTGTCCAACTGGCTGCTCAACAATAAACTCGTCGCCGTCAATCAGCCAATCACTAACAAATGTCACCTTGTTTTCAGCTGCACACGCTCAGTACTTCTCTTCTTCTGGAGGCCTCTCACTGTCAGTTTGCAGTTTTCAAACTGCCAGAAAGCAGCAAAAAGCGAGCTTTGTTCTTCACATGAACCACACTGGTGTTTGTTTTTTTGCACTATTATCCAAAGCTCTCACTGAAGCCTTTTAGATTGACAAACTCATTTTTCTGTTACCTTCCAGTGGTTCAGTACAGTGTGACAATCAACGGGCAGACACTGAGAAGTTACAACACCGCTGGAGGTGTGGTGTGAAAAAGGAAACATTTCATTTTAATAAGATTATTATCAATTGCCAGACAACCTCAGAACCTCAGCAACTGTCACAAGAGTTTAAAATATTACATAAATGTGCAGTAAATAAATAAAATCATAAGTAAAAAAGACCAAGTATAGATCATGACCGAGACACGACCTAAGTAGACAAAAGTAATGATTAAAATCTAATTAAAAATCAATTAAAATTAGAAATCCAACGGCCCGTCCACAGACACACCCAGGGTGTTTTCTGATGATTATGATGTGTAAAACAACATCCGCAATTGGTGTTTAAGTGGATATGTTTACAATGTATTATTCAAAGGCTCTACGCCATGAAACTACATTTCATAATGCTGTGACCATCATCATCCTCACTGTGACCTCGTCACATGTCCACGTTTGGTCATGGACTCTCCACGTCCACATATGACGTCCAAGGTACCCTGGGTGTGTTGGTTGTTGACGTTCTGGGACGCCGTGTCAGCTTCAGCCTGTTACATGCATTGTCTGTTTTCAAATTACACTTCTGTTTTCACAGGAAATGTACAGTTTGATACAGTCTCTTTCAAAATAAAAGCACTACATTGGTTTTCCCTCAACAACACACATGTGGTTAGGTTTAGGAACAAAGAGCAGGGTTTGGCTTTAGAATGTTACGGGACGAGAACAACTCTCTCTCAGGTGAAAGTCGGTGTTTGTTGGACCTATCCACCACCCCTCCATTCTGCCCCACTCAGACTTTTGCCGCCTTAACTTTAGTTCTTGTCCTGCCGCATTTCCCCCTGGTGCCACCAGGCGCTGTTAAACTTTAACAGGAACCAGCCATGTATCATGTGGATATTAAAGGACACCTTTTTTCGTTGGTTTCCGACGCTGCAAGTCACTGCCTAAGTGCTGGAGTTAAACGACTTTGGTGTGAGACCGTGCTCTCTTAGGCGCCGTGTCAACTTCAGCCAGTCAAATACGTTGTCTGTCTTCAAAATACACTTCTGTTTTCGCAGGAAATGTACAGTTTGCCTACAGTCTCTTTCAAATTAAATGCACCTCGTCAATACAACACCGTGAATTGAAGTTTTTGTCCTTTAACAGCAAACGCACATGGTTGAGTTTAGGATAACAGAACAGGGTTTGGTTTTCCAGTCTTGCAGGAAGTGAACACCGGCCTGCTGCTGGTGTCAGAGGGAAAGACATCATTCATCATTGATGAAGTGATAATGAATTAATAAGGAAACTAAAAAATGGATTGAACTATTTAAAGAACAAACATGACTGTCGCATTTTACCTGAACATGTCATCAGAGTGAGGTCAGGGTCCTTGATGTGTTTGGGGGTCCAAAGTTTCTAAATTATTCTACTTGGTAACTAATTTTCTTAATAGAAATAGAAATATAGCACAGAACCATAACGAGTTATAAAAGTAACATTTAGGTAGTCTTCAGGTGGTTTTCTTGGTCATCCACCAAGAAGCGTCCCAGATTACCAGACTTCACCTTGTTTGACATGTCGACTAATACCACTACTATGAAGTGACCGGCTGAAATTAAAAACCTGACTGACAAGGGATTGTTGCATTAAAGACAGATTGAGTTTCTCCTGCCCTTTTGAGCTCACACATGTCTAAACCTGAGGGTCTGCGCGGGCTCTCTGGGGCCATGCAGGTCCATAATATTACAGTTTTTCGTGGCTTGACAAACTCAAAAATCAAAAATATCTATTTTTGCTTTATCTGGAAACGAATGAATGTCCCAACTGGTAAAGACATCAGTGTTGTGTCAGTCGTGTGTCAGTTGCTAGGAAACATCTGGAGCACCCAATCAAAAGCTGTCAACTACAGGGAGGACGGAGGGGAATAAAATTTATATCATAAAAACTGTCTTTAACTAATCTGCAAATAAAAACATGTATTTGATTCTTTCAGACCTTTACTGTGAGTTCAGTCTGTGTTATATGAGATTATTAATCTCGCTCTGATGTGACAACAGCAAAAACTTCACTATGTAATTAAAACCAAATTTAAAAGTAAATAAATCAGCTGTACCTCCAGCTGTTGATCTCATCTCTCCTCACAAACATCAGCCTGTAAAAACTTTTCCCCTCCAACTCCTCCGCCAGTTCAAACGTGACAAACGGTGAACATTAGCAGTGAAGCTGTCAGCAGACTTAATTAATCAGACTGATTTGGTGCAGCAGAAGTACAGTGATTTCAAAGATTGCGGTGCCTTCGAGGAGTTTTCAAGAGGAACTTTCTGATGGTGAAAGTGCAGATTTTTTTTTCTCTTCCAAATTGCAAGTAGAGAGGCGTGCTCACATCAGCGCTCACATTTACATTTTACACTCCAATCACATCAGCTGATAGAGTTATAAAAGGGGGTCAACAGCTGGAGCAACTGGAATCCTCACATCAACATGTAGTGGTGGTTTTATTCAAGACGACAGTGGGTCAGAGAGAGGATGTCAGAGGTTATATCGGAGAGGTCAAAGGTCGCAGCCTACAGGTGGAAGATGAAGAGGAAGAAGATGAGGCAGATGGGAAGGTGAAGAACTTTTAAAGGTGTAGCGACTTATTTGTAATCTGCAAACTGATCCTAACTCCTCCTGTCCAATCACAGAGTTTAATTACAAAATTTCAGGAGTTAAATTGAGTTGGCGACTCCTGTTTTTAGTTTGTCATCAGTCCTTTTGTAGAACCTTCAGAATAAAGGGATCTATTGCATCTAATGTATTAAGATAGAATATATAATAATAATAATAATACAATCTTTTATCATTCTCAGAAAAGAAACTTTGGTGTTACAGAAGCACAAAGCTGCTGGAAAAGCAGCTACAACCTGCCAAAAAACAACCGGTTATGTTGTTAGTTGGTCTCAAACTGTGGTCTGCGGCTCCGCAGGTGTCTCACCTACCTGTCACTAAAGCCCCTTTCCCACTGGACAGAAAGACCCACGAACACAACTCAAAGTCCTCAAAAACCAGCGCCTGGCAGCACCAGGGGGAACCATGACAGGACAACAACAAAGGTTAAGGTGGCAGAAGTCCAAGTAAGGTGGGAGGGGTGCTGGATGGGTCCAACAGCCACCAACTTTCACCCGAGAGGTCGATGTTCACTTCCTGAAGGGTTATAAAGTCAAACCCTGTTCTTTGTTCCTAAACCCAACCAAGGGTGTTTGTGTTGTCGAAGAAAAATAAAAACATCAATTTGTGGTGTTCTGCAGACGTACTGCTTTTATTTTGAAAGGGACTGTATCAAACTGTACATTTCCTGTGAAAACAGGAAGTGTATTTTGAAAACAGACAATGCATGTAACCGGCTGAAGTTGACACGGCGTCCCAGAACGTCAACAACCAACACACCCAGGGTACCTTGGACGCCATATGTGGACGTGGAGAGTCCATGACCAAACGAGGACATGTGCCGAGGTCCCAGTGAGGATGATGATGGTTTACGTGAATTCTTGTATTTAATGGGAAATGTTACATCATTGTCACTCACAAGAAGAAAAGAAAAAATGATCCACAGAGGTCTCATCCTCTCGAAAACAAACAGACCAGGTGATTAAAACCTGTAAAGACACTGAATGAAGCAGTTTCATGTTAGAAGAACATTAATGCTGCGAACCATTTGCCTGTGACAAACTGCGATGTCTCTTATCTAGAGCCAGTGTTTGGTTTGTCCTTTTAGGGCTACTGTAGAGACTTGAAAGTGCAACATGGCGATCTCTGAAGACGAGGACCTGCTCCCTATGTAGACATAAATGGCTCATTCTAAGGTAACAACAACACAACGATCCTTGGAAAACACACTGATTATATTATATTATATTTCTGCTGATATGTCTCCTGACACACTGGGGCTTTCAACAAAATGCAAATCCTCCTTACAAATCACATCATCATCATCGCACACGCTGTGTGTGTACTTCAGCAGAATATGGGTGCAGACAGCCGCCCGTCCTAACACACAAAACCAACAAACTTTAAAAAGGCTTTACATCTTACATCACACACACACACACACACACACACACACACACACACACACACACACACACGTACCGACTGGCGTTTCCCAAATAAACTGTACACAGCAGCGGCAGCAGCAGCCGGCCAGGATAATGTCAGTAACTACAGCAGACGTGATCAGATTTTGGAAACCTTTGATGTACGCAAGCTAAAATTTTAAGAAATGAAGTGAATGAAGTTTAAAGCTTTGGTGTTTCACTCATGTTGTGCATGCTAGAAAGTTTGGGCAAATGCTTCATTTTGTTTGGGCAAAATTTTAAATGACACTTAGAGAAAGTGATTTTGATAAAAAAAAAAAAAAAAAAAAAAAAAACTATTTTAAGTTTGGATATTGTTCCGAAACACAACACACATACAAAACAAAACAAAAAAACCCACAAAGAAACATAACACATCATCTGCAACAAGAGCGTGTTTGTGTTCGAGGACCTTTGGAAATTTGAAATTTTTTCCAGTGTCAGGCTGTGATGTGATTAATGGCGTCATTTTGTTGAGTTTTAGTGAAATCATGTCTTTCAAACTCGTGGGCAGTTTTTGAGGTTTTATTTGAAATAAATACAAAACACACCATTGAAAGTGATATGCCCCGCCCCACATTAAAAAATAAGTCCCTCCTTAGTGCTTAAAAAAATATTTGACATGCCTCCTCCTGTGTTACACCAAATAAGTAATGAACAGTCCCTTACTGCCAACACATTCCCCCTAAATCCTTCACACTAGACCTTTAACAAAACATTTTAAACGCAGGACTTTTACTTGAAACAAAGTTTTTGTAATATGTGGTGTTTCTACTTTGACTGAGGTGAAACATCTCAGGACTTCTTTCCTCACTGTAACTTTGACTTTTCTGTTCTCTTTTGTTTTATTCTGTTTGTGTAGTGGAAACTTAAACACACTTGAAGTAAGAGACGAGACAGGAGGAAGTCAAAGTGATCTGTGAGGACGTCCCAGCGTCTCTGCTCCCTCCTGTTGTCTGACCATTAACTGAACCAGCAGCCACACTGGTGCACTGACAACCGACAAGTCAATAAGGTCCTCAGACTGCTGTGTGTGTGTGTGTGTGTGTGTGTGTGTGTGTGTGTGTGTGTGTGTGTGTGTGTGTGTTGAGGGTCCAGACACACACACTGTGGTCCTGAACACCTACTGCCCTCTAGAGGCAGATGACCGACAGGTCAATGTGTCAGGACCATTTACACCTGAGAGACTCAAAGTGACAGCCCGGCCTTGTTTACACTTTGTTTACACTTTGTTTACTCAGTGATGTCAAGAAGTAAACACACTATTGTTAATGATTCAGGAGCAGCTGACTGTGACAGAGGTCTGACTGCAGACTCTCATTTGTTTTTGAACAAAGTCTGAGTCAAACGTGGAGACATAAAGTTTAGTTGTTTACATGTTTACATGTTTACACCACAGAGGAAAAGAAGCTCAGCCTCACGTTCACGTATGATTTAATCAGGTTTTAAACTTTATATTCAACCTTTGGACTCAACATATATGAGAGAAGAAGAAGTGAGGAGCAGGGAGGAGGAGCAGGAGTGAGAGGAGAGGAGGACATTAGGGAAGATGGAGAGGAGGTGGAGGATAAGGAGATGAGGATGAGGAGTTAAAAGGAGAAGTTAAAAAGATTGTGGGATAGAAAAGGAGGAGAGAATGAGTTAGAGAGGAGAAGAAGGAGAAGATGAGGAGTAGGGAAGGGGGAAAGTGAAGGAGCAGGAGGAAAGAAAGGAGGAAGTGAGGATTAGGAGGAGGAGGAACAGGAGTAAGAGGAGCGGAAATTGTTAGAGAAGATGGAGAGGAGGTGGAGGATAAGGAGATGAGGATGAGCAGGCTGCTTCAGGAGGAGAAGTTAAAAAGATGGAGCGACGACAAAGGAGGAGATGAAGAGAGAAAGAGTCTGAGAAGAGAAGGAGGAGAGGAGGGGGAGTAGGGAAGGATGACACAAAGGAGCAAAAGGAGAGGGAAGTGGAAGTGATGAGGGAGGAGCAGAGGTAAGAAGAAAGGGGATTAGTAAGGAGAAGGGAGTAAGGAAAAAGAGAAGGAGGAGGAGGAGGAGGTGTAGAACATAATGAGGTCAGTGATATCTGACAATAAGAAGGAGCAGGAGCAAGAAGAGAGGAGGTTATCAGAGAAGGTGTAGAGGAGGTGGAGGGTAAGGAGGTGAAGATGAGCAGTCTGGTTCAGAGAGAGAAGTTAAAAAGATGGAGGGACAACATAGAAAGAGAGGAAGGGAAAGGAGTTAGAGAAGAGGAGAAGGGAGGATGGAGAGGTGGAGGAGGATGAGGAGATAAGGAAGAGCAGGCTGCTTCAGGAGAAGTTAAAAAGATGGAGGGATGGAAAAGGAGGAGATGAAGAGGAGAAGGAAAAGATAAACATGAAGGAGCAAGAGGAAAGAAGAGGAAGTGAGGTGTTAGGGAGGAGCAGGAGTAAGAGGAGAGGAGGTTATTGGAGAAGATGGAGAGGAGGTGAAGATGTGCAGCAGGAGGAGATGAAGAGTCAGAAGAAAAGGAGGAGTGGGCGATGAGAGGGAAGAGGAGTAGGGAAGGATGAAAGTAAAGGAGCAAGAGGAACAAGAAGTAGGGAATCAGGGAGGAGGAGGAGGAGGAGGAGGAGGAGTAAGAAGACAGGAGGAAGACAAGATGCAGAACATAATGAGGTATCTGGAGACAAGAGGGAGCAGGGGAGAGAATATGAGGAAGAGGAGGAAGAGGAGGTGCACGGAGGGGGGAGGAATGTTAAATGTTGAATTGTCAGGAGAAGCTGTTTCCTTTCCTCTTCTCTCTCCCTCCCTCCCCTTCATCTCTCCCTCCCTTTCTCCTCTTGCCTCTCTTTACTCCTCTGTCCCTGTCTCTTCCTCCGTCTGTCCCTCTCTCCTCTTCTCGTCTCTCCTTCCTCTCAGTCTCTGCCCCCTTCCTTCACTCTACCTCTCCTCACTTCTCACTGCCTCCTTTCTCTCCCCCGTCCTTTCCCTTTCCCCTCTCTTTTCTCCTCTCCTCTCTCCTCACTCTCCCCCTGTCCTCCCCCTTCCCTTCACCACTCTTTTCTCTCGTCTCCTCTGTCTCTCTCTTCTGTCCCCCTGTCCTCTCCCTGCCCTCCCCCTATCTCCCCCTCTTCTCCCTCCTCTCTCCCCATCATCCCCAGACTCTCTTTTCTCTCCTCACTCCTCTCTTCCCTCCTCGCTCTTCTTCCTGTCTCTCTCCCTGTCCTCCTCCTCACGCCTCTCCTCTGTCTCTGTCCTCCCTCAGTGCCCCCCTCTCCATCCTCTCGTCTGTCCCCCAGTCTCCCTCTATCACCCCTCTCCTCTATCCCCCGGTCCTCCCTCAGTGTCCGCCTCTCCTCTCCTCTCCTCTCCTCTCCTCTCCTCTCCTCTCCTCTCCTCTCCTCTCCTCTGTCTCCCTGTCCTCCTCCGATGTCTCCCTCTCAGTCTTCTCCTCTGTCCCTGTCCCCCCTCTCCCTTCTCTCCTCTGTCCCCCATGTCCTCCCCCAGTGTCCCCCTCTCCCTTCTCTCCTCCATCCCCTCTGTCGTCCCCCAGTGTCCCCCTCTCTCTTCACTTCTTTCTCCCCCGGTGTCCCCCTCTCCCTTCTCTCCTCTGTCCCCCATGTCCTCCCCCAGCATCCCCCTCTCTCTTCTCTCCTCTGTCCCCCATGTCCTCCCCCAGCATCCCCCTCTCTCTTCTCTCCTCTGTCCCCCATGTCCTCCCCCAGCATCCCCCTCTCTCTTCACTTCTTTCTCCCCCAGTGTCCCCCTCTCACTCCTCTCCTCTGTCCCCCATGTCCTCCCCCAGCATCCCCCTCTCTCTTCACTTCTTTCTCCCCCAGTGTCCCCCTCTCAGCTCCTCTCCTCTGTCCCCCATGTCCTCCCCCAGTGTCCCCCTCTCCCTTCTCTCCTCCGTCCCCTCTGTCCTCCCCCGGTGTCCCCCTCTCGGTCGGGGGTCTGCATTGTCCCCTCTCTGCTCCCTCTGTGGGAACAGCTCCTCTGTTTGTTGGCCAATAGGTCCAATTCAGCCGAGGCCTTTTTACAAAGTCCAGCACCACAAAAGCCAACGGGAAACGACCCCCCCCCCCTCACCCCTCCACCCTCCCTGCTGCCGATCAACGTCTTCTCACCCCCCCACCTCCCCCGCCTCCCCCACTGAGGCCCTCTAAGTTTGTTTAAGAGATTGAGGGTCCAAAGAAAGAGACAGAAAGAGAGAGGGACGGAGAGAAAGCGTCCGCCCATTAAGGTAATTATATAGAGCCTGTGTTCCCGTGAGGGCCCTTAATTGATGTTAATGTTTGTCTAATTGGGGGGATTGGGGGGAGGAGGCGGCGGGGTGGGGGAGGCAGAAAGAAGGAGGTGAAGGTCCTCCTCAAAAGGTCCCTCTTCCTCACAGGACAAGGAGCACTTTTCAGTCCTCCCTCCTCCTCTCTTCTTCTCTTCTCTCTGTCGTTCACACCTTCCCACAATGGCTGTCACCTCCAGCTTTCTCACATTACCTTGTCTTAACCTCCCCCCTCGCCTCCTCCTCCCCCGTCCTCCACCCGTCCTCACCCCCTCTGGGCAACAGAGCGAGCTCTCACAGATCGCTGAGGCCTCAAACCGACTGATTAAACTGCATCAACACGACCAAACAACGAGAAACTAAACCAAACACCAGTAAAGGGTCGTTCCACCCAAACTATCAAACACACTCACGTACTACTGCAGTTAAAGTACCTCATTCATATCTACAGATTCAACAGGAATATTAATGTATTTTAATAGGCTTCACAGGCCTGAGGAAAAACAAGCATTTACCAGAGAATATTAAAACATATTTCTGATTGTTAATCCTGTCGTGACCTCTCAGATTGGTCCTGCTATTTGTCTCCTGATGGTATCGATCCACTCGGATAGTTTCAGATTTCAGCCTCCAACACAACATGACGGAGGTGAAAGGAGTTTCATTTGTGCTGCGAACAGAAGTGAAAAAAATAAATAACAACTCGTCTTTCCAGAAACATTTGTCCTTGTTACTCACAATAATCCACTGAACACACTGGACACAGTTTTTATTGGAACTACTTTCTACTGAAACAACAAAAACAGACGAGTGAGCCAAACCAAACAAAACAAGAACAAACCAGATCAGACCAGACCAGAAGAAACCAGACCAGATGTTTCTGTAAAGAACTATAGGTACTGCTTCATGGCTGTACCATGAACCAGTCAGGTTGCAGTTACAGTCTCCATCCATGTCAGTGAAAACATGAAGATCTCCACAATCAGCACTGTCTCAAGATTAGAGTCACCAATTCAGTATCTGACCAAATGTCTCCCCTTCTGTTCCTGAGATATGATGTTAAAACATGATGATGTCACAGTCAGGCTGACCTTTGACCTTTTGGATATAAAAGTCATCACGTCATTATTTTATCCTGTGAGACATTTGTGTGAAGTTTTGTCATAATTAGCACGTGAATTCTTCAGCTATGGCCCAAAACATGCTTTGTGAGGTCACAGTGACCTTGAATTTTGACCTTTGACCACCATATTTAATTATTTCATTGTCAAAATCCAAGCAGATGTTTGTGCCAAATTTGGGGAAAAAAAAAAAAAAAAATCCCTCAATGTGTTCTTAAGATATCATGTTCATGAGAATGAGACGGACAACCCGAAAACGAAAAGCCTCTGGCCGCAGCTATCGCTGGTGCAGACGTGTAAAAATGATATACTGACAAATGATAAATGACATAATATGTTTAGATTTTTACAGTCACCATATCTCAAACCAACTCAAGTAGATAATGATGTGTTGGACAGCATTATCCATCATTATCATCATCATCATCATCATCAAACCCCTAAGTAGGAGACTTTCTTGAGGAATCTGTAAATTGCAGCTTGTGGTGGAACGACGTCTCTCTAACACACTTTAAAGGTTCAGTGTGTAACATTTTGGTGGTGAGGACTGCCGATTGTAACCAGCTGAAACTTCTCCCTGTTAGAATTCCTTCAGTGTTCATTGTTCAGGAGGTTTTAAACATGAGCTGAATTATCCACAGAGGTTTCTTCCTCTCCAATACAAACAGACCAGGTAGCAGTACCGCCAATATGGTTTGTTTACATGATGTAACAGAGGTGCATATTTAACAGATTCCGTCTGGACAGGCAGCGACGTTCGCTTGCTGTTAGGAGACAGTGTAAAATTCATATGAGGCACAATCTGTTGATGGGGACGTTAACAGATTGTAACAAGTGACAATGACAGAGGAGACACACAGACAGGACGCTGTCGTCAACTCTTGGTATTAAAATATGAGCTCAGTAGGATGATTTTGAAGTATTCCAACGGTAATCCAAAGTATTTAGTTTATTTAGTTGTTTTCATATCTGCAAACGTTTGAGCAACCTAATGGAAGTCATTACCAATGATATTTTAGAGCATGTAATCAGTAATATGTAGGGGAATGTATTTTATAACACTGGTCATTCAGATTTGCATAGAAAACAGCAGCAGCAAACAGGAAAGTGTATGATTTTTTTTTTCTGCAGTAATATTTGCCAAAAAGGCAAACTAAAGCTAAAAACACTTGAATAAGTTTAGGTTCAATACTCAGACATTTGGCGGGGCTCATACTATCCTATAACTTTTCATCATCTTTCACCTGAAGAGTAAAGCTGGATGTGTTTTTACCTCCTGACTACCAAGCAGGTCACCTTGATGTGTCGCCTGATGAAGGTCAAAGGTCAGGCAACATTTATTTTTAATATAATTTTGTGTTTCTAATGCAAAGAATAAAAATCTTGAAACTGCACCAGATTTAAAATCATAAAATGGCGGTAGAGGGCGGAGACAACATTTTCTGACAACCACAAACATGGCGACGGAGGAGGCAGATATAACGTACTTTTTAATGGAGGCAGCGTTGTAGACAGCGATGGTCTGCAAGGCCAGATGTTTCGCTTCAACACGAGACCAAACTGAAGATTCCTTACATATTATATCAATGTCTCTAAAGTGATGTAGCTTTATGAGCTGACTGAGACGCACAACAAAGTACAGACCACTGCTCGAGACCAACAAACAACAAAAGCAGCTCCTCTCCTCTTTTTCCAGCCGGAGATAGCGGCACGAAAATTGATGTCTTTTTTTACCAAAAGAAGAAGAAGAAGATGTATTTTATTAATCACCAGTCATTTTTGGCGTTTTTGGCGTTTATCGATAGATTTTTTTTCGGGCATTTTCCTTTTCTATTGATAGTACAGCTTAAGATAGACGGGAGGACGCGCAGTAAAAGGCCGCAGGCCAGAATCAAACCTGGGCTGCTGCAAAGGCCTCAGCCCACATGGGGCGCACACTCAGGTTGCCCCTGGAAACGATTTTAACGGAGAAGATTTCTAGAAAACTTCTGGCCCCTACCGGCCGGTTATGAGGAGTGAGGAGTCAGCGGTCAGTGGCGGTACAAAACAGTCAACAAAACTGTTTTTTCAACAATAATGAATCACTGCAACCACGAAAGGTCCTCCAGCATACATTCATAAATATGCACACAAAATATTAGGCTGATTGGTCCAGTAGTTTGAGAGATTACACTCACACACACACACACAACCAAATGTTTATGAAATGTCATCCTGTAAGAAGTACATCTGCAAATATAAATATTCTTTGTACCTTGTGTGAACATCAGGTGTACACTGTTTATAATTTACAGCTGAAATGATTCATCACAAGATGAAGTGGCTTCTTTCATCTTAATTGCTAACTTTTTTATAATATTATTTTTGAGGAATGCAGTTTGTATTTGTGATGATTTACAGTTCGTTACAGAGCGTCAAATGAACAGATATTCAGCTAATTGTTATTTGGTCAGCCTCCTGTGGTTTTATCCACACAGTCACATGGAACAGTGTTGGCACTGTGTGTTTGTGGAAAGCAGAGAAATGTTACACTGGCACGTTTTCATGTGACAGATAGGTTGACATTAAGCAACACTGTGGTTAATGTGTGTTTAGGCACAACAACCAGTTGGTTGTGGTTAGACAAAGATCATGTTCTCACTTCAAATACCTGGTTTTGGTGGCACAACCCTCACTGAAGAAGTTATGGGGCAGCACAGTCTATAGAGACTTGGGCTGGGAACCAGAGGGGTGCCAAATGTAGAGCATGGACTGGTGACTAGAGAGGTGCCAGTTTGCCTCCTGGGCACTGCCGAGGTGCCCCTGAGCAAGGAACTGAACCTCCCAACTGCTCAGGGCGCCTGTCCATGGGTCTGTCCATAGGTCCTGTTTGTGAATGTGTGTGTTTTTCAGGCCTGTGTGAATATGACAACAGAGAGAAAACAATTTGAATTTCCCCTGGTGATTAATAAAATACATCTTCTTCTTCTTCTTTTGGTAAAAAAAGACATCAATTTTCGTGCCGCTATCTCCGGCTGGAAAAAGAGGAGAGGAGCTGCTTTTGTTGTTTGTTGGTCTCGAGCAGTGGTCTGTACTATGTTGTGCGTCTCAGTCAGCTCATAAAGCTACATCACTTTAGAGACATTGATATAATATGTAAGAAGTGTACACATGTAACGTGTTCATGGAGCACACAGATGTAACATGCCAACACTCTCTTCTGGAGACTGAACTGATATCTGTGCGACATTCACATTCACTATATTACCAACTTGTTTCATTTGGCCATTTTAAAAATGACTTTGTTGTGTCCTATGATCGTGACTTCCTTGAACTACGCTGCACTGCCCCAAATATTTCCCCTGACACTGCTCCATTTCGTCCATAACTGCGAGATTTCAGAACATGTGCACAAATACTGACGACATGGGTGTAGAGTCCAGACACAAGGCTTTGTCTGTGTCCATGCACAGATGTTACTGTGAGCATTAATGAGCCTTGAGACAGATGTTTCTGTTCGTGAGAGAACTTTGTACAAACATGTCGTATGTGTGTGTGTGTTCATCTGTAAAAGTGTGACCAGTTTCTATTTCCTGATGCTTTCCTGGGACGTATTAGTGAGTGGACCTTTAATCTGAGATGATCTCGTTTGCTCAGGTCAGTAATAAAACACTATGCGCGTCCCAAATAATCAACAAGCAAACACTGAAATGAGGACAAACCCAACAACACGACAACAAACAAACAAATCCGTCTTCTTCCAAAACAAACAAAGGAAACTGAGTTGATCCAGTTGAACTCGAGCTAACTGACAGCAGCCATTGTGCTGCGACGACACGCCGCTCTGACACAGACTGACAGCGATTGTTGGTTTGTGTAGGCCCTGACGATGACGACAACGACGATGATGAAGGTGATGGCGGAGGGTGAAAGCCACTGTCAGCCTCCACCGTTCTCCGCTGTCATCTCCACCACCACCACCACCACCACCAGCAAGCGCAACTGCTGCTGCCGCCGCCAGGCCTCGTGCTAATTACCGCTACATCTGTCTTTCTGTTCTTCTCCTTCTTCCCTCATTCCCTCCGTTGTCTGCCGAACAAATAGTTCACGCCACCTCCCTCCCCTCCTCCGTCTCTCCTCTTTACTCCTCCTGACACCTCCCTGCGTCTCCTCACAGCTGGAGGCAGTGTCAGCCCCGCTCTATTGTGGATTGTATTTGCATGTTGCGAGAGAGTGCGAGGGAGCGTTTGGTATTAAACACTGGTGCATTTTTTCTCCCTCTTCCCACATCCTCTCTGTATATATTTGTGTATGCTAATGAGGGATTTCTGTGCTGCCAGCCATAATGGAGCTGCTGGATAATAACCCTGCAAAACAAACTCAGCCGCAAACCAACAAACCAATTATCTCTGCTCTTGTTTTTCCAAGCCCACTGTAATTACTGTACGCCGGGAAAAAAGAAGAAGAAGTTCAGCGTTTCTCACCGTAAAAGAAAGTGAGACAAAAACTGGGGTGACCCAACACAAATCAGCAAAAATAATCAGGTTTGATTTCATTTTTCAATCTCGCAAAGTCACAACCCCCCCCACCCCACCCCATTCCTCTTCTTCTTCTTCTTCAATTTACCCATCATTCCCATGGAGGGGGCTCGACAGACAGACAACGAGACGGGCGCAAAAAAAAAAAGAAGCAGAAAAAAATGACAGCACGACAAATAACCTTCCTCGCTTTCTGCCCACAAATTCGACCAAAGACATTAAAAAAAAGCCTCTAAACTATGTCCCGCGGCCAAATGAGACACCTGTCCAAACCTCTAAAGACCTTTTGTGTCTTTCACAGATTCTTTGCGCTGCTTTCTAATTGGCTGGCCGGCCTGTGTGTTAGCGTGCATGGCATGCCCGGCTGCCGGGAAGGTAAAACAGGCAAGGCGGGGGAGCTGAATAGAAATGTGATTGTGTTGCTGTCAAGCGCTCCCACATGAACTCCCCTTTTCTTTCTCCACCCGGACAGAGAGGAGAAGTGTGAAGGGAGGAGGAGGGTGGAGGGGAGGGTGAGGGGGGGAGAAAGAGAAGAAGAAGAGGAAGGGTGAGAGAGAGGGGGAGAGTGAAAGAGACACACTTCATTTGTCATCCAGCGGCCTGATTGGAGTGGCAAAGCCAATTCACATCTCGAGTGGAGTTCCCATCACACAAACCCCGTATACCAAACCTCCACTCCTCCTCCATCACCCCCCTCCTCCCTCCCCCCTCCCCCCACCTCCTCACCCCCTGTATCCTGCCAATCAAGCGCAGCCTGTACAAGCTGCCGGTGTTTCGAGCTGAGAGCTTCATCATCATGGATTATGGGAGCGGTAATGACTCTCTCTCAGGGGCTGTAATAGCTGCAGCTAATGGGGAAAGGTGGGGGGAGGCGGAGGGAGGGAGGGGTGAGGGTCATGGGGAAGGTTGGATGGATGGATGGATAGAGAGGGGGGTGGGAGGGGGGTGACTGCAGAGCTGCTGCTGCTGCCGTCACGGCCTAGAAGCTCATAACTTTTTTTTGTGGTGATTTCTGTGGCTCAGAGAGTTCTGTGACACTCTGAGTGTCTCTGATTGTCCAGAAATACATAAATACATTTTTTAAAAGTCTGAAAACCAGCAGGCGTATTTATGAAGCGTCTGAGAAACGCTGCGAGGAAGGTGAATGTACAGGAAGACTAAAAACACTCAGAGTTACTGATGAAGCTTCAACAACAAGTGAGACGTCGCTGTTTTGTCACGCTCTGCGCTGCAGAGGAGAAATCATGTTTTGTAGTCTGACAGAAATTAGACGACTTAAAATGCAGAAAATGATTTTTACATGCAGGCTGTATGTGTAGACTGCAGGTAAATATAGATAACTCAGTCATCTGGGCACACACTCAGCTTCTCAGGGTGAAAAACTGCGACAGATGCATTCTTTGTGCTGCTTTCAGAAGTATTTTGTCAGGTTTCTTTCCTCCTGTCTGTCAAGATTTAGAAGAGTTCACCAACCCCTTAATGTCCACACTGAAAAAAAAAATGTTGTTTTTTTTTTACTTTTGCATTTTTTATGCCTTTGGAACAATAACAACAAAAATCCGTATTTTGTTTTCTGACATACTCCATCATTTTTTAAATAAAGGCCTCCACCTGACAGCTGAGGAGTCATCTCATGGTATATTTACAACACAAAGAAAAATTTAAAATGTGACACCATGTACTGTTATAATGTTTGTAATATATTAGTATACCAAGATTGTGCATTTTGTCACCATGGAATTAGTGTTAGCAGTGCGAGTTTTATTCTCATGTATTTATTCTAGATATTTAAAGTGATTTGAAAACATCTCAAAAATGGATAGAAAAAAAACATACTGATATAATTTTTTCATCAAATATATAATGGGATAACATTAAATATAAGGTATTACCAACAGTGAGTATTTATCCCTTTTTTATGATTTCATAAAAATTGTAAATTTATTATTTTAGCATCTCTACCTTTACCATAAAAGGACAATTCATCCGTTTGGTTGAGCATGGCTTTAGACTGTTAAAATAAAAATCATATTTAATTGAAGTATTTCATCATATGTATATAATGTATACATTTAATGTATCATTTAATGGCAATGAATGAGTAGAAATGGTTTGCTTTGTAGCAAACAGTCAGTTTTATTTGATTAGCTTAGCTTCACCACCTTTACCATAAAAAGACAATTCAGCGTTTCGTTGAGCACGGCTTTAAACTGTCAAAAATCATATTGATGAAATTATCTAAGCATATATGTAATGGAATAATATTAACTGTATCTTTTAACAACAATCAATGATCATTAGTTTTTTTTTAGTTACATTAGCTTAGCTTCAAAGAACAAATGAACCATTTGGTAGGACATGTTTTTAAAATATTATTTGACCTTTTTTAAAACTTTTATTCAGATGGTTTTTTTTGGCCTTCTCCCTTTATTATGATAGGACAGTGTAAGTGTGAAAGGGATAGAGAAAGGAGACGACACGCTGCAAAGGGCCACAAGCTGGAATCAAACCCAGGGCCACTGCAGCAAGGACACAGCCTTGTGTTGTTTTCACACTGATTAAAACAATTTGCAAAAATGAATTACATGTAAATGTAATTATAAAGATGCGATTAGAAATGAATTTCCACTGGGCAGCATGATAGATGCGATGGACACAATGTGAATGGCGCAAAATACGCAAATTAAGCGTTGTTAATTAAGCATCATATTGAAGTTGAAAAATCTCAACTTCAGCAACCAGTTCATGCCCCAATAGCCAATCAGCATTGAGATCCTCCAGGAACGTTTGAGCCCTAAAAGGTATCGGCAGAGGTTCATTCATCGAATCAGTGATTTCACACACGTATGACACAAGTTATTTGGCCGTATGAAGCCAGTCGACACAAACTATTCCAGTGTTCAAATTCACAGGGCGCCCGCTCCACCAGGTGAGCTACTGGGCACCGCAGACTGTTATTATTTGTTTTAAAGTTACATAAATGTGTTGAGTAAGATCTGTGAGACTCTAGCACGTATAAAAATGTGTCCGCTTTTGAAGATCCCACCACACAGAATCCTGACTGTTTTTGTTACTGACTTCCTGTAGGAGGAGAATTGAAAAGAAAGACTATTTGAGGCACAGCGACATCTAGAGGATTTTTTTAGCATGATATACTTAAACCAAACGGTAGAGATCGCTCAGTCAGGTCGAGTTCAACACAGTTTCCTTAGAATACAGTGACTCAAAATGTCCTCCACCAAACAGCTGAGCAGCACATTATCTGCAGGTCAGACTGAGATATACACCAAGATTATCAGGAGATTGAGTCATGCCAAATATTCATGGATTGGATGAAGAGCTCTTTCTAATGCTTACTTTAATTTCAAGCGTGAATTATTAGCTACTAAATAAAAACTCCACTCTGTCTCTATCAACCCATTCTCATTCTGAAGTTGTCAGATACGGCCACGTGGTCACTGACTCCTGCATCAGACACCAATGAAATACAAGCATCCTCTCACCGCAGTATGATACTATGGTGACATCAGTTTGAAATGCAACTGAACAACAATGTGATTTAAGGACCTGGAGTGGTCGTGGATGGGTCCAACAACACCAGACTTTTACCCAGCAGCTCGGTGTTCACTTCCTGTATGAATGTAGAGCCAAACTCGGACCTTTTTCTTTTTTGTTGTAAACCTAACCACACGCGTTTGTTGCATGAGGAAATACACGTATATACAAGGTATTTTACTGATGTTGTAACTTTATTTTGAAAAGACTCAATGCATGTAAAAGGCATAAACTGACATGATGTCGTGGAACGTCACCAACACATGCACCCTGGATGCCTAGTGCGTCATATGTAGACATGACAGTCCACTGAACGAGCGGCAATATGTGACGAGATGGGAGTGAGAACGTGTTGACCCTATCACTAAAAAGGTAAAAATGCCAAAAAATAATTTTTTAAAAAGGGGTACTGAAAGTTCCAAGAAAATGCATGGGAGAATAATATGTATGAAAGATAGCATGAGTGATTAAAGAGAAGATAAAACAAAAACAAGGTGAAAGAAATCTGACAGGAGGAAAAAAATATGGAAATATTCATGTGAAGAAATAGAAACTAACAACACTTTAGTCAGTCTGTCAGTGCTGTCGGACTTCCTGTCTGTGCCTCTCTTTTATCTCCTGTGACCCTACGTCTTCATATGAGGACATTACATTTTGGGACTGCTGCACCGTATTCCTTATTCTAATGAACTCAGACCTGTTGTCCTTATTCGTGGACACTTTTCTGTGCCATCTAGTGGCAGCAAAAATGCAATACACTGACCCATGTAAAAACAAGATGGCCGTCATCTCTGCCAAGTCAGTCTGCAGCTGATCCCGACACAAAAGGTACAACACCTGGTCACATTTTATGGTTGACGCTTGTTAATAACATTTGTGGTTTGATATGGCACCAAATATGATCAATGTTAGCAATAATAGCAACAGTGTTCAGGCATTGGAATAAACAGTTTTACACTTTGTTACCAATCACTTGTGTCTGTTAAAAATAAACCCAATGTCCCCGTATGAGGACATCAGTTTTCTCAAAAGCTACTTTCTGTTTAAAGAGAGTGTTTAGTTTTTTATATACTTATGAGGTCCTCCTCATCCCAGGAGAAATTAAAAATACCTACCAAATAATAGTGCAACATATCATGTCATTCACGATGAGACCGGTATCATTTTTAAGATGATATGAAAAATTCATGTCGTGATACTTGTGATATTTCAACTTGTTGACATATTGACGTCATCGGCAAGCATGACGGAAAGTGAAATTATTACCGACTCCTTGGTGGTTCCAGTAAAAAGAGGAGCAGCTTCAGTAGTGTGAAATAAACTGTGGCGTCCTGAATGTTTTCCTTCTCTTAGCGCTCAGAGGTCAGATGAGTCCAGTTTCCAGCTTTATCTTCCTCCTGCTAATGTGAGGGTACGCAGAAGGCCAGGCGAAGCATTATCTCCAGCATGTACAGTGCCCACTGTCAAGCATGGTGGAGGCAGTATCATGGTCTGAGGATGCATGAGTGCTGCTGGTGTTGGTCATCTCACTGTCTGTGATGGCACATTGAACTCTGCCAAGTATTGTGCCATTCTCCAAACTCACATGCTGCCTTCTGCACGTGCACTGTTCCATCGAGGTCAAACTGAATGTTTCAACAAGATAATGGCCCTTGGCACACATCCAGGGCCAGTAGAACTTGGCTGCAGGAGCACAGTATCCAGGTCTTAGAGAGGCCAGCTCAATCCCCGGACATGAGCCCCGTTGAAAATCTGTGGTGGATTATCAAAAGGTCTGTTTCAAAGCGTCAACCAAAGAATTTAGAAGAATTAAAAGCAGTAATTCAAGAAGAATGGGACAACAGTGTGAAAGGCTCGTGGGGAACATGGCAGCCGGGATTAGAGCTCTACTGCGTGCTAATGGCAGGACTACTAAATATGAATTTGATGATGTGATGGTTTATTTATTTGTTGTTCAGTTTTGAACACATTCTCTGTTATTTGTTGACTTTGATACCGACAATGTTGAGAACTGACATATTGAAACTGTCAAGAATTTAGTTTGGTTAGTTTTTCTTGTAAACAATAAACAAAAAAAATATCATTTGTATTTGTTAGTGTCTGTCTAATGCAGCCACACCTTTGGAAACACAAAAAAGATTTTTACACAAATATTTCCTGATAATATTTGAGATTGTGTAAAATTTTAAGGGTGTCTGAAAACTTTTTTCCACCACTGTATTTCAGGGCCATATCGCCCAGCCCTTATACCAAACACAAGCTGCAGCCTCAGGAGGTTAAAAATAAAAATGTATAGTTTTATCAGTTCATTCCTAAAACAGCTGCTCATTGTAGTTCTTTTTTATCAAACAAACAGGAGGAATAGTGACTTTGTGGGGGACTATTTTCAGCAGCAGATTAATCCACATTTGTGCTCTAGTGAGTATTTGTGTCAGCAGGACGGTGTGTGTGAGACTGAGTCAAAATAAACTACAGTGTGTGTTCATGGTAATGAAGAAACGTGTCAGAGACACAGTGCGGCTCACTGCTGTGTTCTTAACAACAGTAGAAGAGAATATCTATCAGACTGTACATTCGCACACACAGCCCTTGTTAGGAGATACATCCGCTGTCGGTTGGAGATCTGAGGTTTTCAGGGAGTTAACCTCAGGAGCAGATTATTATAACACCCCAAATTAAATTCTCTTAGATTCAGCTCCTGACCTTCGACCTCTTTCAGATTTCTTTCCTCTCGTCTGTTCGGCCTCCCCCGAGGGATCTGCTTCCACTTTTTGGCTTTTCCGTCTCCCTGTAACTATTCCTCCGATTATCTGTCTTTTTAATATTCTTCTCCCGTCACCTCTCCGTGCTCTCTGTTTTCACTCTGAAATGATGCTGTCAGTCCCATGAATGCAGTTTGTGTGGATGTTGGATGAGTCATGTGTGCAGGGGTTTCTGCAGGTCCGTCATGGCTGCTGGCTCCACACATCATCTGGTAAATACTTGTTGTTGTTGTTGTTTTTGTTGTTGTTGTTGTGTCTGCTGTGTTGTTTGTGTGGGTGGAGGTGTGAGTCTCTGCAGAGGTTACAAACTGTTTCTCTTTTTTTTTTTTTGTTTTTTTTTTTCTTTTTTCGTGAGATGCTCCATAAAAACAGAAAATGTCAGACCTCCTTTTTATCTCTGAAACAAGAAAGAAACATCTGAGGAAACATCTGAGTGATTGTTCCTCAGATTTTACACTCCAAAAAGAGTTTTTAATTTCCTCCCAAGTGGAGACAAATCTCTGCACAGATAGGCACATCTGACAGCAGTGGAAGAAGTATTCAGAACCTTTACTTAAGTAAAAGTACCACTCAACAAATTCAAAATACTGCATTGCAGGCAGGAGAAAAAATGTGTCGGTGGTGAGTTTGTTACGTCCCATGAGCTCTCTGAGCTCCTTCCGTCTAATAACTATATGAGTTAATATCTCAGTTAAATGCCACAATCATATGAACACAAGATAAACAGCCATCACTGACGTTACTTTCAGTCCCTCTGGCTGAATCTACCTGGCCCGCTGGCAGTTACTGCTCTCTGCTGTGTGTTTGCTCTGAGCTAATGTTAGCTTCTCTTAGCTGCTAACCAAGATGCTATAGCCATGCAGCGGCTTTCATTACCTGTGCTGTGCAACCATGTGTTGGCTGCTAGTGAGAGTCTGTTGCTGTGCAGCGGTTCACACTTCGGCTCGAGGGTCGCGTCTGTTACTGTGCTACTGGGTTAGCTGCTAAGCAGAGTCTGTAGCTGTCCAGCTAAACTCTCCAGCTAATCAAAACTCTCCAGCTAATCCAGAACGCAGCGGCACGTGTACTGACAGGAACTAAGAAACGAGATCATATTTCTCCTGTTTTAGCTTCTCTGCACTGGCTCCCTGTAAAATCCAGAATTAAATTTAAATCCTTCTCCTGACTTACAAAGCTCTAAATGATCAGGCTCCATCATATCTCAGAGAGCTCATAGTGCCCTATTATCCCACCAGAACACTGCGCTCTGAGAATGCAGGGTTACTCGTGGTCCCTAAAGTCTCCAAAAGTAGAACAGGAGCCAGAGCCTTCAGCTATCAGGCTCCTGTTCAGTGGAATCAGCTTCCTGTTTCGGTCCGGGAGGCAGACACCGTCTCCACTTTTAAGACTAGACTTAAGACTTTCCTTTTTGATAAAGCTTATAGTTAGGGCTGGCTCAGGCCTGTCTTGGACCAGTCTTGGGCTGGTCTGGTAAAGCCGTTACTAACCATACTGCAATAAGCTAACTTAGCATAGCTGCCGCCCACTGCAGTAGAATGTTCTGGTTTGGGGGTGAAGCCAGTTTGAACTACTTCATACACAGTTAGCTGGTCTAAGTGACCACCAGAACTTCTTAATGGACCCCTGGAGCCTCCTCAGGGATTACCATAACCTCCTAAGTGACCACTAAAACATGTAAAAGGACCTTTAGAACGTCCTCGGTGACCACTAAGGCCTCTGTCACACTGAAAGCATTTTGCAGGTTGCTTTTTAAAAAAAAATTGAATTCGACTGGTAAAAATATGCTTGCTGCACGTTTTTATCGTCGCAGGTCACCACCCCATCACCTCCGTACCCGAACCTAGAACATCGAAAATCACCTTTAGATCCTCCACAGTGACCACTAGAACTTCTTAAAGGACCCTTTAAACCCATCAGTGATCACTAGAACCATTTATGGGAGCCCTAGAACCTCATTTGGCCATTACAACCTCATAAAGACACCCAGAACCTTCCTAAAGGAACATTAGAACACCTCAGAATATTCCTAGAACCCCCTCAGTGATCACAAGAACCTTTTAAAGCCCACTAGGACCTCAGCTGACCATCAGAACAAAAACCCTTTAAAGAACACAAGTATTCTCAGCTTTATGCAGTAAAAGCACATGCTGGCTGATAATGTGAAATCTGGTGTAACATCTTTAGACAGTGGATCATCAGTGTCGGAGCAGCATGCTACTGTTGTAGCTGCTCCAGGTGGAGATAGTTTAAAGTACGTTATACACCGTTAGTTAGTTTAGTCCGGTGGTTCCAACCTAGGGGTTGGGACGCTCCAACGGGTCATCAGATAAATCTGAAGGGTTGTCACGTGATTATTGAAAGAGAAAGTGAAGAAACCAATTTCTGATGCACACATCTGTTTTTAGGGACTTCATGGGAAATACTGAAGAGTTTTATTTTAGGAGAGCTTCAGGGATAACGAAAAAATATAATAGAAGGAAAAACACTTATTTTACAGCTGGACTTTGATCATCTTTACGTGACAGTTCAGAGCTGCCTGACAGAGTTCATCCTCTTGTTAATGTAATAACAGCTGCTGTTCTGTTGGTTCACATCTGTCTGCTGTGATTGAGTTGATGCCTCTGCCCTTGAGCAAGACACTGAATCCTCTGCAGCTCTTCCGTGCTGCTCTGTATCTGACCTCTGACCCCTGACCTCCCTGTGGAGGTGCAGCAGAGGAGAATCCTCCCCACTGTGGATCAATGAAGAATGTCATTAACAGCTATTAGAGGACTTGGAGATGAGCTTGAGGAGGTTCTGTCAGGTGAGGTTCTAGTGGTCACTGAAGAGGATCTACAGGTGGTTTTAGGTGGTCTGTTGTTCCATTAGGAGGTCCTGATGGCCACTGAGAATGTTTTCAGGGTCCTTAAAGTGTTAGTGGTCACTGAAGATGTTCTGGAGGTCCTTTTTCATGTTGTAGTGTTCCTTTAAGAGGTTATAGGCATCCTCAAGGAAGGAGAAGGTTCTGATGGTCAATGAAGAGGCTATAGTAGGAGGCTCCAGGGGCCCATTAAGAAGTTCTAGTGGTCCTTTAAAAGATCCTGGGGTTCTCTTAGAGGTTGCACTGGTCTCATTTGTGGGGTTCTAGACATCCTTTAGTAAGAACTAGAAGGCTCTTCAGGACATTGTGATGGTCGCTGATACACAGCTGATCCATAATGAGGCTCTGAGCAACCTGTAAGAGGTTGTGATGGTCTCCGAGGAGGTTCTAGGGGTTGTTAAGGTGCTCTAGTGGTCATCAGATGGAATTGAACCTGTGACTGTGTCGTGCCTTGCTGGGCCCACACAGCAGCTGCAGAGGAAGTCTCAGCGCTGAGTTAAAGCCTTTAAAGGATTAGTTCGCCATTTATTTAAAGTGTTTCTATCAAAGCGTGTAATCCTCCTCCACAGGCCTGCTGGGAGTCTGAACTCTGCTGATGATCTGTGGATCTGCACAGACCGGCTCGTCTTCCTCTCTTCAAAGACCTGAGACCACACAGGGGTCACGACCTCTGACCTCTGATCCCTCCTCACTGTTAAACTGACCTCTGATTTTCTCTATTGTTTCCTCTCTGTCTGTTTGCCTCGATCACGGACGAGTCCTTTTCTTTAGATGTTTGCACTTTTCCTCCGTTCAGCGTGATAATCAGAGAACATCATGTTTGTTTCTCCTCCACGTTTATCTGACGGCCACAGCTCCGACATTATTGCACTTTAAATTTACACTTGACATAAATTAGACTACAAACTCCAGACTGCCCAAAGACTTCTATCTTTGGAGGTTTACTTTGACCTGTGTGAGAGCTTCCTCTCTTTTTTCTTTCTCTTCCTTTTTTCTTATTTCATTCCTTTCCTCCTAACTTTTTGTTGTCCGTCATTTTTTCCTTCCCTCCTTTCTTTTTTGTTTCCATCTTTCATTTCTTTTATCACTTTCTTTTCTTCTTGACTTTTCATCCTCCTGTCCCTACTTCCTGTTTCCAGTGTTCCCACCTTCCGTCTGTTTCTCCTATCTCCTTTTCTGACTTGGCTAATGTCCTTTCTTTTTTCACCTGTCTCTCTTTCCTTCCTTCCTTTGTTCTTCCTTTCCTTGCTTCCTGCTCCTCCAACTTTGCTTACGTCTGTTCTTTTTTGACAATCTTTCCTTTCTTTATGCTGTCCTGTCCTTATGTCCTCACCTCTTCTGTTTTCAGCTGCCCTTCCTTTCTTTCCCTCTCCTTTCTTTCCCAATCTTCTTCCCTTGTTTCCTCTCTTTTTCCCTCTCTCCTTTCCAACTTGTTTCTTATGTCACTGTTTTTCCTTCCTTCTTGACTTTTCCTCCCTCGAAACCTTTCCAGTTTCCTTCCTTCCATTTTCCAGTCCTTCTTTCCCTACTTTCCTCCAACTTAACTTTATTCTGTCCTTTTGTCAATTTTTTGACCTCTTATATCTTTTGTGTCTCAACTGGAATCTTTCTAATGCTTCAATAAAAGAAACTCATGTCTTCACGCTAACTTGTACTGGGATATTTATATTGGATGTTTTTCTTTACTTCCTGTGAAGAGCTTCCTGCTGCAGTGACATTAGAGATATCATGCTCTCAGTATGTTTACTGCTGATACTGTATTTTAACATCTAAAAACACTCCTAACTTTGTGTGCATTGTGGCTTTTATCATCAGTCAAGGATCTGAATCCTTCTTGCGTCACTGATCTCTGACTCTTCACCTCGTCCCCTGTTTGATCCCAAACCTTTAACTTTCCATGTCTGTTTATGTGAAGCTGAAAAAGCCAATAAAAATGGAAACCAACATTTTCCATGTTCCCTCCTCCTCCTCTTCATCCCTCTCTCCTTCCTTCCTTCCTCCTGTTTCCCTCTCGGAGGAGAACTCGACTCCTCGGCGGCTGTAATCACTTTACTACTGTTTTTGTTCGCGGTAAGTGGACTAAATATTTGGATGCTCATAAGCAAAGCAGAATAATTGAATGTGTGATTTGTGGCAGCTGGCTCCGAGTCTATGGGCTTGTCTCGGCATAATGAAAACAGCTAGCGAGCCGCTGTAAACAAAAGCAACTTGTTATGTTGCAAACCCCTCGCTGTGCTTTGCTGTGTGTGGGAAACAACTAATTTTCTTGATGGCGTACTGTAATCATGGCGAAGCTTTACCACGCGCTGTGCTGAGTACTGCACTGCTTATTAATACGGAGAGAGAGAGTCGGTCCACTCCTGGCAGAGCTACTATTACTGTAAACACTTTAAAGCAGAAAGAGGCAGAGAACAATACACAAATCTGAATTATTATAATTATTAGTTGAGTCCAGAGCGGCGGACTGGGCCGGCTGGAGGACCTGAGCCCGTTTACAGCCGCCGCTGGAGCTTCAGATCTGGAGAACAGGACCGAGTACTTTTTAAAATAATACCAATTATAATAATAAAAATAACTACAGTAATAATAACGAGGCAGGCGAAAGAGACTCTCTACAGCAAGCTGGGAAATGAAGCTTTGTCAACTCGCCCTGAAGATCTGGGAGGTTCAGATTTCTGTGCTACAAAAATAACAAAACTATATTTGAGTTGACAGTTTTACAACAATACAATAATCTGGAATCTAAAAATGCAAAATAACTATAATGGTAATCAGTGTCCCTACAGCTAAACGCAAGTCAGATGTAGGACTTTTTATGCCATGACTTCATATTTCATATGAATGAAATATAAGACCAATTTTACTATTTTCTTTAAAGGTAAATTATTTTTAAAAAATGTTACCAATGTTTTTGAGATTTTATGATGCAACATCAGAAAAAAACATAAAATTCTGCGCCCCTGACTCAGCATTTTTATGATTCTGAAAAAGAGTTATTTAAGACATTTTAATAACGAGTAAAACCTTATTTTTAGATGAATGAATACAATGCCTTTTAAAGCCTTTTTAAGACTATTTTTAAGGCCACTCAAAATAAAGATCAATTTTACAATATCCAGGAAAAGACCTTTTGAGCCCACTCAAAATTAAATATATAAGCTATTTTACAATAACTAAGTTAAATTGAAAATTAAATAAATTGTAAATTATATGTAAAAAAAATAAATAAATAAAAAAGATGTGACCAAATATTTTTTTCAAATTTTAAATGTTAAAAAAAAAAAGATAAAATACTGGGTCCCTGACATTTTTATGTCCTTGAAAGAATATTTTTAGGCAATTTTATAACAATATAACAATTTTTTTAGATTAATAAATTCAATGTCTTTCAAGACTTTTTAAGACTTTTTTTAAGGCCACTAAGAATAAAAATATAAATACCAAGTTTACAATAATCAAATGTTAATCTTTTTAAACAAAAAAGTACATTAAAAAATATAACCAATTATTTTGAGATTTTAAAATGCAACAATGAGGCCTTATTTTTTAAATTAATTAATTAATTCAATGCCTTTTAAACTTTTTCAGGATCTACAGAAATCCTGATGATAAAAATGACTTAAGTAGGAGTTTGAATTTAACAGAGTATTTCTGCACTGTGGTACTTATGGAGTATTTCTTCCACCTCTGTTGAAATGTCAGGAAGTAAAAGTATAAAGTGACAGAAAACAGGTAAAGTAACTTAAAGTTGGGTAAACGTACTCCTTGAGTATTTGGCTTGTTCACGTGACTTTGACTGACGGAACTTAAGTGAATATTGATTAAAACGAAACATTTAAAACTTCATTTTGAGGCCAAACTTCTTTTTGTCTTTTCCTCCTTCTCTCTGCCTTTATCTCTTCATCTGTCTCATCCTCCCTCTGAAGACTCTCCTCCTCTTCATCCTCCCTGTCGTCTGTCTTCTTTCGACAGATTCCTCCGTCAGAGGAACAAAAGCTGCTCTCCACATCACTTAGTCCTGAGCTGCACCTGTGGACGGCCCAGAGACCGTCACACAGGCCTGGGGAGGGGGAGGAGGGAGGGTGTCGACCCCTGAGAGGGGTCAAGACTCCGGGTCGGGGGTTAGAGGTCAAGAGGAAGTCCTTTCTGCCGATAGAGAGCCACTTATCATTCTCATCTAATGGAGCAGCCATCTGTCAATCAGGAAGAGAGGGGAGGGGCCAACAGGTATCACTGTGCCCCCTGATGCCGCCGTCGCTGTCCCCCGAGGGCCCCACTCCCTAGAAATATGGCTCAGGGGTCTGAATCGGGTCGTGGGATTGTTTACGGTGTCCCTCTGTCCCCCGACCCTGATCGCCGGAGACGAGTGTTTGTCGTCTTCTTTAATCGAGTTTCAGCAGAGCGGCGTGAAGACGTCCTGCTGCTGCGATCATTTGAGTCACACCTGAGAGGAGTCCGGTCCAATAATAAAAAATAACCACCAACAAACATCCAAGAGTCCAAAGTGACGCCTTTAAATGTCTGGTTTTGTCTCATCAGCAGCCACAGACACAAATATATTCAGCTTGATATCAAAGATGAACCAGGAAAGACAGAAAATATTCACACGTGAGAAGCTGGAGCTGCAGAGTTATTTATGCTTCTGTTTTACAAATCACTTTAAATGGTTACTCAGTTATCTAACTTGTTGCTTGAGAACATTTGCACATTGAATCCTTTTCATTTCTAATCACGCACAGCTCCTTTTATTGTAACAACAGATGTATTTAAAATAATTTTCATATTTTTTTAATGTACATTTCTATTTCGTATTTCTAATTTGACCTTTGCAGCACTGTGTTTTTTGCTTTTTCTCTCACTGTGTTTATTGTAACCATGAAGACTTAACTTGGTTTTGACTAATTATTGATCAACTAATCATTTCAGCTCTGACGAGGATTAAGGTGAGACACTCCAGGTGAAACCATAGTTTTTTTAATGCATTGGTCAATATTGAGATTTGGACTTTTTTGCTTATGTAACACGTCGTGTTTCAGAGACGTGGAAAGAACATTTGAAGACATACAGTTAATACGTTGTTCCGACCCATCTGAGGTTTCTGCTGTGCATATTTTTTGCACTTTGTTGTCATGTTTAATCAACCAAATCTACTGGCACAGAAACTAAACGATGTGCTGCTGTGAAACAAAACGTATTTTAGATACCTAAATAAAATCACTAGCAGTGTAAGTCAGT
This sequence comes from Cephalopholis sonnerati, assembly GCA_019142605.1. Classification (NCBI taxonomy): domain Eukaryota; kingdom Metazoa; phylum Chordata; class Actinopteri; order Perciformes; family Serranidae; genus Cephalopholis; species Cephalopholis sonnerati. The sequence continues at coordinate 41,543,273 of JAGQAX010000015.1, forward strand.
CCCTCAGGATCTCGTGGCAAAAAAACCTTGAATTTGCGGCCAGTTTGCGGAGCGTTTCAGACAGAGGGTGATCACAATTACTAGGAAAATACTGTGTGTTCCAATCCCTATATTACCAACTTTATAGTATGCCCAAAAAAGATTTATTATGTCCCAGTAGTAGGTGAAATACAGTATGCCAAAAGTACCAGCATGTTCTACTACATCTGGTTGTATTTGCGGTATGAAAACCAGCATGCTTTTCTGTCTATTCTGACCCACAATCCTCTGCGCAGCGGACAATACGTCACATCAACTGAGCTGCAAACAGATGACAGCTGACTGACAGCTGTCAGAGGCCGCAATGACAGAAGACAGCGCGTTAAAGTGACTGGTGACCAGTTGAATAGTAATAATGGGAAAATTGATTGTTCAAGTGAATAAAATAATCAGAAATATTACAAACAACAAAAGGACAGAACTATAAGAAAAACAGTGACAGAGAACTGTCACAAATATAATATGTTTGAATCTACAGTCTGTGCAGTTCTAACTTTAAACTACACACACTGCAAAGTAGCGACAGTAGAGCTGTTCGGGTTGATCTTTGTCCCTGGTGAACTCTGTAAGTGCCGTTTGTTTTATCTCCAAGGTAACGGATATAAAAGCAAGAGGGTCAAAGTTAAGGGCGTGATGTTGTGAGACAATCCAACACATTCTCACTCCAACCTTGTCACACATCACAGCATCACTTTTGGTCAGCGTCCAAGGTACCCTGGGTGTGTTGGTTGTTGACTTCTGGGACGCCGTGTCAACTTCAGCCTGTTACATGCATTGTCTGTTTTCAAAATACACTTCTGTTTTCACAGGAAATGTACAGTTTGTATACAGTCTCTTTACATATATATATAAAATAAAAGAACTACCTCGGTACAGCACTCCGAACAACACTGTGATTACTGTTAGCCAACACACACACGGTTGGGTTTAGAAAAAAAAAAAACAGGCTTTGGCTCTATAAACTTACAGGAAGTGAACACCGCTCTCTCAGGTGAAAGTCGGTGTTTGCTGGACCCTTCCACCAAACCTCCTGCTGGCCCTACTTGGACTTTGGCCACCGTAACCTTCATTCTCGTCCCGCCGTGTTTTCGCCTGGCACCGTTAAACTATAACGTTGACTGGCCACGTATCATGCCGACCTTAAAGGACAGCTTTTTTTGTCAGTGTCTGACGCAGCAGGTCACTGCCTGCGTCGGATTTCGACGACTTCAGGGTGAGAGCGGGTTGCCTGATTGTGTGCATACTGCATACAACAGTACATATTTTTTAAGGGCAGCTGCAGTACATACTGAAAGTAACAGCAAAGAGTATGCGATTTGGAACGCAGCCAAAATTAGTGTTTGTACGTACACACAACACAACATACAAGTATGAACCTGAATATGGGACCTTCAAAAAGTAGTTACATTCCAACATGTAGAAAAACAGAGATGTTTAAGTTTAAAGCTGATGATGAGTCCTGAACGTGTCAACAGATCCACCTCCATTACAGCTGAGCAAACACTGAGCGATTTGGTTGAAAGCTCCAGAAAAAGCTAACAAGTGCACGTAGGGTACGTTTGGAAACACTCACCCCGAGCGCCGGAGCGAACTCTGGTTCAAACTGGACCGTTCAGAAATTCGGAGCACTGCTGGAATGTACCATTTGGTAATTCATAACACTGTCTAAGCAGCACAGCGCCATGAGCGTCAGAGTGTAAGTGCACCCTTGAGTTAGAATAGTTTTCTCCAACTATTTTAATTTTAGAGTTCCAGTGAAAGTTTGAAACTCAAACATTTAAACATTTTACCAACAAATCACCTAAAAACTTTATTCATGATGACATGATCAGTTTCCAGTCGTTGGCTCTGACTGAGTACATTTACTCATTTAATACTTGAGTACACTCTGAAGACTTGTGTACTGGTCAGTGTAACACAGCTAATTGGTCCTCTCATCTCAAAACCCGTCAGAGGAAATTTCCATGTAAACATGATTTTAGTCTTTAATTACTAAAAAACAGAACTTGAGGAGCTTTTCAAAAAGACATTCTGTCAAAATGTGTTAACTTTGTTTTTTTCCCACTGCAGTTAATTTTTGGGAGAAACTTCTTTTCTATTTTGGAGAGTTTTTATTTTTAAAAGTTTTCGCTAAACTCAGAGTCCTGAGTGACACCAGCAAAAATGTTTTGTATCCACAACTTTCAGAAGAGTTTAATGAGAAATAAATCCTTATCAACCAGTCACCAGAAGGAAATATTGGTGTTTTATGTTTCTTCAAACCATGAATATGTTACAGCTGTATGCACATATTATATCAATGTCAAGTGACATGGTTTATGAGCTGACTTTGTCACCAGGAGGTGAAGGGATAAAGGATGGCGTGATACCTAGAAGAGGTGACTGCCAAGCTGCAGAACCTGTTCAAGACCAACAAACAACAAATTTAGTTGTTTGTAGTGACCTGTCATTGTTTATTTCAGCAGGGACTGTGCCCAAATATGCACAAAGCACATTAAGTGAAGATTTTCCTTTAAACCTGAGTTAAGGTTTACTTTAAATAGAATCAGTTGCACAAAACATCCTTAAGTCTTCTCCTCAAGGTTCTGTTATTTTTTTCTCTTTATCTTGGTCTTATATTCAAGGAATTGCTTAGAGTTCGTCAAACTGTTGCAGAGACGACAGTAGTAACCAAAGTAAGGAAAAAAAAACACAAGATACCTCTGACTGCATCTTAACTGCAACATGGCTGAGTTTATGGGGATAAATGAGGGGAATGAAGGCCTTCCAAGGAGAATGTTCTGCCCAGTGGATGTCCTTAATGATAATTAATTCATTTTGCACTATAAATTTGACCAGAAGTCAATTTATGATTTGTCTCAACTTTCCAAATCTGCACTCTTCAGCCCCGTCACAATCAATGATTGCTCTGCGGTTTTATGCAGCAGGATCTTGGTGAGGTATTTGCTGCATTATTCACCAGGTTTCTAACACCTTCATTCATCTGCTGAACACCGTAATAGAGTTTCCATCCAATCACTGCAGTTTGCTCCTATGTTGCTTTGTGTCTGTAGTTATTTTGGGATCAAATTTACTTTTCAGTTTGATCTTTCTTTTATTGAATTCCTCTACAATTTTTTTTCAACCTCCAATTTGGTTTTCATGTCTTCTTATCTTCTGCCATTTTTTTTATCAGGCCAACTTTGTGACAGGACACACAGGTGTGACGACAGGTAGCCTCGGCTATCACAAGCGCATGTTCAAGCAAACAAATGGTCTCCATGGGAACGGTAGAATTTTACTGCTGTAAAATCTCTTTCAGTGCAGTTAACGCCTCACTGTCTTTCTGTCTTTCCTTGACTAAGCAAACCTTTTAAAAGATTCTGTGCAACACTCATAAGTCATTTCCTCAGCTAAAGTAAAACGAAACCTAAAGTCACACTTATGGAGCAAACTTAAGATGCTTTGTACAACCAGCCCCAGGTATTTTAAGCCAAAACATGCTCTTTTCCAAACCATTAACAAGTGGTTCATGTGCCTACACCACATACTGTATTAACGACAGCATTGTGAACCTGTTCTCATTCCAAAGTCGTCAAATACTGCCACTTGGTCGATGCTTTCCCTGTCAGACACCAACCCCAAAAGCCGTCATTTGATGCACCGTCAGGCAGCCTCACTTATGGAAACATACAGTTTGCATACGGTCTCTTTCAAAATAAAAGCACTACGTCGGTACAACACTGTGAATTGATGTGGTTACACTTAGCCAACACATGCACGTGGTTGGGTTTAGGAAAAAGAGAAGAGGGTTTGCCTTTACAGTCTTACAGGAAGTGAACACCACTCTCCCCAGTGCAGGCCGCTGTCTGTTGGACCCATCCACCGCCCCTCCCACCACATTTCCCCCTGATGCCACTGGGCACCGTTAAACTATAACAGTGACTAGCGCAGTATCATGCCAACTTTAAAGGACAGCTGTTTTCGTCTGTGTCTGACTCCAGAAGTCACTGACCAAGCGCCGGATTTTGACGACTTCAGAGTGAGACCAGGTTGACTTGGAAAGTCTTAAGTCTACAGGGCAGACAGGAGGGGTGGTGGACAGGTCCTACAAACATCAGACTTTGTGCCAGGAGCCATGTTTGCTTCCTGTATGAATGCAGAGCCAAACCATTATGTTGGGTTTTTTTCTGAATCTAATCACATGGGTTTGTTACGAGGTGTTTTCCCGACATTGTCAGTCGTAATATTGTACCTGTAAACAGAGGCAGAGGTGTAGATGGTAGCGGTCTGTGAGGCCATTAAATAAACTGCAACATGTGGACAGAGGATTATGTTTACAATATTCCTATGATCATATCTCACTTAAACTACACCACACTGCCTTCATGGTCTCCAGTGGTTCTGCCCTGATTCATTTGTATTAGTGAGTTTTCTGCAAATACAGGCTAAATGAATGTAGAGTTCAGACAGAAGGCTCCATGCGTCTTTGTCTCCATATCTAAATTGAGCATAAATGAGCCCTTACACTGGACAGGACTTCTACCCCAAACTTGTACTGTAATCAAGTAAATGTACTCAGTTACATCCAACTGCTGGTAACCTACCTTACCTGCAGACAGGGAACATTTCACTACACAATCAATACTTTTCCTTTCAGTACATTTTGCTGATGATAAAGTACCTGTATACTTTTACTTCAGTAAGGTTTTGAATGCAGGACTTGGAATATTTTCACAGTGTGGTAGTAAAGGATCTGAATATTCAGCCAGTTTTCAGTAATTTCAGCATCACATACCGACGCCAAAAGCTACCTTTCGCAGGGGTATGATATGCTGAGCGGCGTCAGGTTGTTACGTGGCCAGACGGGACCTATTGTAGTGTTGTGTAGTGTTAAACACTGCATGTTGCCTGACAGCAACTGTTGCCATAGTATGACACACTGCTGGATGGTGTCAGTTTGAAATCCTGCCGGTAACGACGCAATATAAAGAACTGGAAAGTCTCTATGGGGCAGGTGGGAGGGGCAGTGGATGGGTCTAACAACCATCCAACTTTCACCCAAGAGCCCGGTGTTCACTTCCTGTATCAACATAGAGCCTAACCATGATGTTTTTTCTGAACCTAACTACATGCTTTTGTTGACGTCCAGGCGTTGGCGTCCTGGAACATCAACAGCAGACGCAGGAGGATACCTAACGTATAACATGCGGACCTGAAAGTCCACTGACTAAGCGCCGATATGTGATGACTTGGGATTAGAGCAGGTTGTGATACTTCCTCCACCATCACTGATAGTTTGACCAGACAATCTGTACGCAGAGGCGTGTGTATGAAATGATTTTACTCCGCAGAATAATAACGTCCCATCAGAAGCCGTCTGTGTCACCGTCACACGATCTCCTCTGTGTTTACAAAAACTGATGTCGTGCAAATGACCAACGGCTCAGCTGCATCCTCGTGTGTGACAACAAACACCTGAGATGTTTCCCCGCCTCCTCCCGACCTGCTGACTCACTAACTGATCCAGAGTCTGTGTGACGGAGCATTCTGGGCTGTCTGTTGATCCGCCGTCACACGGTTTAATCCAGCGATCCTTCAATTATCCTGAAACACAATCTGTTGTCACCTGGGCTTGCACCGCCTCGGCCGACTAATGCCAAACATTCCCACTGTCAGGCAGAGCTGCATGAGACTCCCCGTGGACTTCCTCCTCCTCCGGCTCCTCCTCCTCCTCCTCCATCCTGTCCCACCACTCCTCTGTATCATCTCCTGTCAGTTTAGAGGCTTGTTTTTATTTATTTTCTGTCTCTGTTGGGTCACAAAGTTCATTCAGATCCATCTTTTTTGCACTAACAGTAACTTTAATATCAGTAAATGATGAAGACCATGCAGCTGTGATAGAGAGCAGACAGACAGCTCTGTAACCGACCGCCGCCTCCTCTAATGATCAGATCGCTGATTTAATGACAGCCTGGTCGGTCTGGGAGAAGCCTCTCGCTCTGTTTCTCAGACCTGCAGGTCCTGCAGGGATTAGACAGAGCCGGGGTAGAGCTGCGGTAGCATGGCCCAAAACCACAGCTTGTCCCTGGGGAGAGTGGTGAGGCACTCACCCAGAGACCCAGAGGAACAGGTGGAGCGTGGGAAGGAAATCTGATGTACAGGTAATGAATAACTGCACTGGGTGACATGTTCCTTCATCACCATGAACACACACTCTGTAGTTTATTTAGACTCAGTCCCACACACACCGTTCCGCTGACACAAATACTCAGTACAGCACCAAATGTGGATTAATCCGCCATTTAAAATAGTCCCCCAACGTCACTATGTCCTCCTGTTTGTTTGATAAAACCTACAGTGAGCAGCTGTTCTAGGAATTTAATGATCAGACTTTGGATCTGTATTTATAAAGATCTTCAGTAGGAACCAACGGGCCTTTGAGCTGCACCCCCCCCCCTCACAGTAAGTCTTGTGTTTGCTCAGGTGAGCTACCTGCCGGTGTCACGTTTCACCTTCACAACACTTGTGTTTAAAACAAACACTTCTTTGGCCACAGACGAAGCGAGAACACAAAGACTCTCTGTGCTCTCTGGTTTCTGCCGACTGACTTCAAACAAACACGTTTAATAAACTGTGATTAATACGTTTGTTTGTTCGTGTCACAGTAGAGTCTCATTAAATACACGTTTATTTTGATGAAAATAAAAGTTCTGTGGCACAAACTGGACTCTGTTTACTTTTGATAATGTCACATAAACATCACATGATGTAAAAATACAAAGTTTAGGATCTTGCTGACTTACTGTGACGGGCCGATCTCTGTTTGAGGAAAACTTTGTGAAAGGTCCAGTGTGTCGGTTTTAGGGGGAAAATTGGCAGAAAATGTTTTCTTTACTGTATAATCACCTGAAAATAAGAACTGTTGAGTTTTTGTTATTTTTGTTTTATATCTACATAGGGAGCAGGCCCTTCCTTTATGGTGATCGTCATGTTGCACCAGCATGTTTCTGCAGTAGCCCAGAGGGGACAAACCAAACACTGACTCTGAAAAGGGGCAAAATCTGCAAGTCTACAAAATTATGTGGGCAAAACTTGCCGTTCCTGAAACGCTCCTTTTGTGGTGCTACGCCATGTAGCGAACAAAACAAACCGGGTCACAGCTGCCCCCAGTGGAACTTTGCCTCCTGGCTCCCTTACGGTAAAGATGGGACTAACCCATCTAGTATGGCTCCTACCTTTATGGGATCATAACATATCAGGTATGGCATGTATTTACAGACGCTCCAGTTCAAAACGAGACCGAACATTTCTATAGATGTCAATTTTTGAGCTGTGATGAAGGCTAAAATGTGTCCTGCAACAGACGGTCAAACTTACGGCCTCTACAGGACGGGTCAGAGGAGTGAGCAGTCAGCAGTCAGTGACGGTATAAAACAAGCTTTTCAACTACTGTGAATCACTGCAACAACAAGAGGTCCTTGAGCATACAGTCATACATGCACATACAAAATATTAGGCCGATTGTTCCAGTAGTTTGAGTGATTAGCTGTGCAAATGCAAATGATCTACAGGAGCATTAAAGCAAAAAACACAAGACTGCTAAAGAGCTTCCTCCCGCAGGCTGACAGGCTGCTGAATGGCTGATCCACCTCACTCTGCTGCTATTTGCACTTTTATCACCACATCTGCACACTTAATTTAACTTCACAGGTCCTTCAATTTTAAGATAAGATCGGTAAAAAGAAACGCACAGATCAGTATAATAAGCAAACTGCATAAAACACAAAGCCATATAATAAGGAAGCAGCAAAAAGAAGCCAATAGAATAAAGAGAGACTGATTGGCTAATTTCACATTATTGACCTACGGCGTAAAGACACACTTTAGCATACACTGATTTTGCACACGTCATTAAGCACTTGTAACTGTTTTGTTTGTGGGGACTGTCTTTGTCTAGTGTCTGTTTTTATAGAGGCTTTATTACTATGGGTGTTTATAGTGTTTTGTGTTTGTTTTCAGTGCTGTTGTTTTTATTATGATGTTAATTCTGTATTTTGCAGCTGAGATCTTTAAGATTTGTGCTCTTATTCTGTCGTGCACAACAAATGTGTGCTGAAATGACAAAAACGCTGAACTGAACTGAAGAGATTATGATTTGGGGACAGTGAGGACACTGTGGAGACCAAAGAATAGAAAGTAAGGACATTTTGGGGGGACGGTGACATTGTTTTTAAAAAACTAAAGACCTTTTGACAAAGAGGAGATTTTAGTTTGTTTTTAGGATTCAGATTGGTTGTGGTTAAAGGACGCGCTCCTGTTTTCCTAAAACTGTTTATATCTGAGAACGTTGTGACGCACGAGTCAAAGTGAGCCCCATCCTCAGGCTGCTTCAGGGTCACATTGAAATATACATTATTCATCTCTATGTAATCTAACTTTGTGTAAAATGAGTATGTGGAAACTGTGTGTGAGTGTTTAATCTAAAGATAGACGCGTGTCCCTGCAGGTCCCGCTGTTAACATTTTAACTCCTGACATCAGAAACGTGAAGCCTGATTAAATCTTCTTCTGTGGTGTTCGGGGCAGTCTGCTGTATTTACACCACAGTGGAAATGAAATTATCTCTGCTGGAACCGAGCTTGATTGAGAGAAGAAGAAATAAAAAAAAAAACAAAAACTGAATGATGAGTATTTTCAGGCTGAGCTGATCTAAATACTCTCGGCTTCAGGTTTGCGATGTGCACGTTCGGGGGCGTAGAAACACACACTTCCTTTATTTCCTGCACGTCAATCATCGTCCTTTTTATTAGACGATTAGTTAAGAGAAGAAAAACACTGTGATTCTGCAGCGGGATCTCCAGGAAGCGAGCGGCGGTCTGATTGCGGCGCCGCTCGGCCCCTCGCCGTCGACGGCCCTCGTCGGCTGAATGCCAGTAATCATTTGTCTGATTTGATACGAGGAGGAATGAAGCGAGCCATCTTGATTAATGCTGATTTGAACGGATGGATGGATGGATGGACCCCCCCCCCTTCTCCTCCTCCTCCTCCTCCTCCACGCCACCACCATCACCAGTATCACCAGCGCCGGCCCCCCTGAGGAGACGGCGGCCTGCGGGAATATTTTTACACATCGACGGCCTCCAATCAGCTAATGGCTGCTTAGCAGACGGGAAGGTGGAGGATTGTGGGATATCTGACCTCCTCAGCAAGAACGAAGGCCGACGCCTGAACACACCGCCGGCCTGTTTGGATCCAAACAGGCAAGAAACACCACAAAGCAAGAGGAGAGTCCTCCAGACAGACACTCGGCAACACGTCTAAAGATTCATCAGATTTATGTTCTCTGAGTCTCCTTTTATTCCAGCAACTCTGACTCTTTCACATTTTTTTATGAACAAAGTAAATTAAATTATTTTTACGTTCAGTTTCAGAAGCGCTGTCACAATTTACCGACACTGGCGATTACCGTAACATTAAAAAATGAAATATTGACATCACGTTGCCTCGAGGACATAAAGAACTTCCTTCAGCTGAATGAGGCAAGTCATTAGTTGTCCTCTCTGGACTCCATTAAAAGGATTTCTAACTCACTCAGCAGCCTCTCCAACTATGTTAAACTCCATGTCAAAAATCCTGGCGTGATGTTTGACTCTGCCTTTAAATTTGACAAATAAATGCAGTAGTAAAAGACGGCTTTTTTGAACACCGCACCATTTCCAAAATCAAGCCATTTCTCTCCCTCAAAGACCTGCAGATAATCACTCTCATCTCCTCGCGCTTGGACCACTGTAACTCTCTGCACATCAGTATTAGCCCCGCCTCCGACTGGTTCAGAACGCCACTGCCGGGCTCCTCACAGTTACCCTAAAGACAGACCACATCATACCTGTGTTAGCCTCTCTCCACTGGCTGCCTGTAAAGTTCTGAATTGATTTTAAGGCTCTCCTGTTTACTGGTCTGGCTCCGTCCTACATCGCAGACTTCCTAACCTCTTATTCTACCCCCAGGTCCCTCAGGTCAGCTGACCCAAGGCCCAGACTTAAGCTCAGAGGTGATTGTGCCTTTATTGTGGAACAGCATCCCCCTCCCAGTCAGATCTGCTCCCTCCACTGACTTGTTTACAGCCGGGCTCAAAACCTACTTTTGTTCCCCTGACGTGGCTCTCTGTGACATGTTCATTAGTCTTTGCTGTCAAAGTATTTAAAAATTTCAGTTCAAATAAATTTTGGCAGATGTGTCGTAATGAAGCTGCTGGATTTTGGACACAATTGTCCCCCTGTCCTCCACCACCCAAACTGGTCTGCAGTCCATTCTGTGAGGGAGTTAGTGAGTCCATCACAGGAAGACTGACTCAGTTTGAACAGTTTGGTCGAATGTGGCTTGACGAGGCTGACTGCTAGCGTTAGCATCAGAGGCTGTGCTAGCTCGGACCTCTGTGCCTCCATCATGTGACAAAGCCACTGTTGCCTTCAATGACTCATCAGGTCAAAGGGCACCATGGAACACGATTAATTAGCGTTATTTTCTTTGATGCTTTATTGTTCTGTGATTTATTAATCAAAATGAACGTGTTATTTTGACAGCCCTAATACTTACACATATCCATGTCCTTTATATTTTTTACTGTGTATCGACTTGCTATTAAAACGTATTCTGATTCTAACTACAACAACCATGTGGCAAATAACTGGAGCTTAGTGTGTTAGCTCTATGCTAACACATAATGGGAATAACATAAACGCACTGACTGAAATTAGCATCAGGATCACGAAAGGATTCATTGACGTCCCTTTTTTACTTCACATGCTTAACGACATATGTGCTCACACTTACAGACATATATGTCATGTGCTCTGTGTAAACAAACTATGGGCTGCTGACTTCACATTGTTATCTTAATATTAATATTATGATTCCCGTCCTGCCCACTCCTGCTGACTTTTTACTGTGCCGCCCCACTCACTCCTATCACACAGAAATCATTACAAAATATCAGCCTCTGATCACTGTGTCTTTACGTATACGCTTTGTTTTCCTTTCTCAACGCCATCACTGCCTTTTCACTTTTTATTAGGTGTAATTGCTCTTTTTGTGTAGCTGTGGTTACTGACCCTCTCTCCACCATCCCACACTTGTATTTTGAGTGTAATTCATTTGTAAAAAAAAAAAAAGAAAGAAGAAAAGCACGATGTTTGACAAATATGACTGAAATGTTATTAATATTATTACATTTTTCTATAGATATTGCAATATTGTTATCCTGACCTTTTTTGGCCACAGTGAAAATCTGATCTAATTTAAAGGTACATTCTGCAGGATTTTTCTAAAAAAACATGTTTGTGTAAGCTCATACAAAAGTAATTCCTCTCAATCATCACCTCAGACCCACTCTCAGCATGTGTTTTCCTGTTTTCTTCTTATTTTGCTGAAGGCGGGACGTCCAGGATGGAAGCCCGTAAAGTAGAACAGGAATGATATGATCTATGGAGGAAGCTCTTGTAATGACACAGGTGTGTATGACTGTAAACTGAATCTTTGGACTCGTAATATGACAAAAGAAAACATATTAATGAGTGATTTAGAGCTCTGGTGGATTATGATGCATCTGATGTTTTAAAGATAAAAGAAATAGTTCATTAATCAAAAACTAATCTGCAGTTGCAGCCGTAAACTAACATATTTACAAAGTGTTTTACAGGAAGAGAGAAGACAAAGAGACAGAAAGATATAAAGAAAGAGAGGACAAAGTATGAAGTTATAAAATCAAGAAGTAGTGAGTTTTTAGATTATTTTTAAATAGAGATTCGTTGTTCTCAGTCATCAGGTCCAGAATAGAAACCTCTGATTTTACTGAAGTTGTGATTGATACTGTCGTTACCGCGTGTTCACTTCTAAAGATGGAAAACTAGAATTACAGCTTCCCGGCTGTATGCCTCTGTGAACATGTCACGTTGCACTTAACATCCAGTTTCCATCCATGTCAGTGAAAACATGGACGCTTCACACACAGAAGATCTATACAATCAGCACAGCTTCAAGATTAGAGTCACCAACTCAGTATCTGACCAAATGTCTCCCCTTCTGTTCCTGAGATATGATGTTAAAACATGATGATGTCACAGTCAAGCTGACCTTTGACCTTTTGACCTTCATCATTTTATCCTGTTAGACATTTGCGTGAAGTTTTGTCATAATTAGTGTGTGAAATATTGAGTTACAGTCAAAAACATATTTTATAAGGTCACAGTAAGTTTTGACCACCAAAATTGAATCCGTTCATTCTTGACTCAAAGTGGATGTTTGTGCCAAATTTGAAGAAATTCCCTCAAGGGGTTCTTGAGATATTGTATTCATTAGAATCAAATGGATGCAAGGTCACAGTGACCTTGACCTTTGACCAGCAAAGTCAAATCACTTCATAGTTAAGTCCAAGTGAATGTTATTGCTTAAAATTGAAGAAATTTCTTGATGTAATCTTGAGGTATCGCGTTCACAAGAAGGCCACAGTAACCTTGACTTTAAATCACCAAAATCTAGTCAGTTCATCAGTGGAGTGGAAGTGGAAATTTAAAAATAACGCTGGTCACAGTGATCTTGACCTTTGACCTGTGACCACCAAAAGTTTATAACATGATCACTGCAGGTTAAAACACAACACCTGCACTTCAGTGCTGATATCTACAAATCTGTTGTATTTAAAGAAGGAATGTGATCAAATTCAACAGAAATCTGGTGGCAGACCCCGCCTCCACAGGAGGATGTACAGGAGGCAGCCTCCAATTTTAACCATTAATCTGCACAACATGCTGCAACAACTGACTCTAAACTGTATAAATGCATGAAACAAAGACGTCTCATAGATGGAAACAAGTAGATTTTACCGTTGACGGCAGAGAAAAAAAAAGTCACAATTTTATAAACTGTTACTTCCTCTTTATAAAATTCAGATTCCCATAAATCTCTCAGTTGCATCAAATCAGAGCTGCTTTTGTTGGTGTTTGTCACATCCCTGGCTCACACCAATCTATGGCTCAGCCTCTGTCAGCTGGCGGCGACGCTAAATAAACGCCTTCATTTTTATTCAGGAAACAACTTTGATGAAATTTGCTTCACCCGGTGGTGCTTGAATCAAAGTGCAAATCAGGGGTAACACTGAGAGGCTGCAGGCCAGCAACGGAGACGATGCAAAGACACATCTGATCAAGAAAAATCAAAGAGTGGCTGCTTCGCCGCTCACAGGGAGAATAAATTCTTCCTGGCTCCTGATGATGACGATCTAAAAATACTTTTTTTTGGGTTCAGAATAACCTGCATGTTTGGCAGGAAGCCTCTGTCAGTGTTACGTGACAAACACACAATAGATTATAAATACCTTCTTAAAAAATGTGGCTCTGGCTGCTCAGACGATTGTAGGCGTCTCTCTTAGAGATAAATGAAGTCGTCGTCACTCTGGATCCGTGAGACAATGCCTTCCAGTATGATCCTGTAAAACACAGACATTTATTGTTATAGTCTTTATGAACAGGAGTGTGTGTGGTTTCACAAAACACTGAGAAGAAAAACATACACAACTATGTGTTAAGTAAATAACAGATTTACATAAAATTGGTCTTTTGGCCTTCTAACAAAAGAAAGAGAAAATGTGGCTTCAAAGGACTCTTTCACCTGAAACAATATAAACTGTAAATAGTGTTTACCTCCCTCTATGTGTCCAATAAAAAATGATTTTTATCGAATGGCATTAAGGAGAGTGGAGCGCTCAAAACATCAGAGCTTATCAGTGAAAACAGACTCTGATGGACGCCAAATGACAGACAGAAAAAAAGGTTATAAAATGTCTGGGAAAACTTGGTGTGTTTGGACTTAATTGAGCCCGCTAACGGATACAAGACGTGATAATGCTGCACATTATCAGACCTTTTACAACCTATTTTGCTGTTGCGTCAAGATCTGTTTGTCAATAGCAAACTCTTTCTGGGACCATTAGCCCTGTTTCCACCAGTCACTTCTAGACCCTCGGTCTGTTTAGTGTTTCCACCGTAGACACTTCTCTTAAATGTGGGCGGGGTTGTTGTCACTCACTGCTCCGTCCAGCACTGGCTGTATTTCCTCATCAGCGGTGACACAGATGGAAGTCTGCACCTGGTTTATGGTCCACAGAACGAGGCTGCACGCCCACATTTTCAGAACAAAATCCAACAGGCTGCAGTGAGAGTCTCTCTCCATGGGATATTTCAAAATAGCAGCTTTGTGCATTTAGTCCTTCTCAGGCAAGCTCAGGGGTTTAGTGTTGCTGTAGCCCACAGGAAGTGAGGATTAGAATATATGACCTTCACATAATCCGCTCCAAATCAATCTATATTTTTAAAGTCAGCACTAAAAGTGTCTGTCATATAAAAACTAAAGTGATGCTCAAAGTTGTCACAGGTAAATTTAAGGTGTGCTGATGGATTCACGTCATCAACTCATGCATTGAGTAACATTACAAGTTAACGTTCCACCTTAAAAGTTGCCGGCAGTCGGCCCAGTGAATGAAGTGATTTTTTCTCCGACTCCAGCTGCTGTGAGAGGCAGCAAAACATCCTTTCATTTTATAGTTCCAGTTTACTAATCAAACTCTCCACAGTATGAACAGTAGTCACATGAGCCTCAAAACCAGACACAACTCAGCCCTGAGCAGAGTGAGCGTCCTCTACATGTCTGCAAACTACCAATAAGTTGGGAGGTGGCAAGATGGCTGCCAAGCTGCAAACCACTGTCGAGACCAACAAACAACAAAAGTGGTTGTTGTTCACCAAGACATTGCAGCATTTCCAGCAGGGATTGTGCCCTAAAAGCTGGTATTTAAAGGCAAAACATGGTCTTTTCCTAACCATTAACAAGTGGTTAATGTGCTAAAACCAAACCACATGTTTACCACAGTGTTGTTGAAACAAAGTTTTAACCTACAAAAGTGACATGTCCGTGGTTTGCAGAAATGCACAATGCCAACATCTACTCTGGCGACTGAGTGGCACAGCAACTCTATTTCCTAGAAATGACATTTGTAGGTTACTTTAATGCCCAGTTTTAAGAATATAACTGCCAAAACAAGAAAATACTTATAGAAGATTTTCTGATGTGTTCTAAAACAGTTTCATAATTATTCACATGTAGTTAGCTTTTAGCAGCTGTAATGAGCTTCTATATTTCCACTCTACAGCCTCCTTCTTCTAGAAATGAAGTTTGTAGATAATTAACTAGCAGGAGCTGAGACACAGGCACAAACAGTCATTTGTTAACCTAATATTTATGTACTTTAGATACTCATAATGTACATTTTAAAAATAGGGTTACTGTATGTGTGCAGCCAAGCTAAACTCTCACTGCTCTTTTATTAGCACAGGAGGCTAACATGCTAGCTTACAGCTGAGCAGAGAGAAAATGGAGGATTCAAACATGCTAACCTTGCTAACGACCAACAGTTAATAAAAGAACACATTTATTTATCACACACACATTAAAAGAACATTTATTGATGCATTCAACTCATAGTTTCAGGTTGTTACCTAAATGTTTGTTGCTCCCAACTGGTTACCTGCAGGTGAAGGTGCAGACTGTCAAACAGGAAGTGGAAGAATCCAACTGGCTTTATAGGAAGGGGAACCTGGACTGTACCAAGTGGAGTGAAGTACAGAGGGGGGGTTGTCAAGACTGATTGTTGTCAGCAGATAAATATAACCCCCCTAACCCCAACAAATAATCATACACTCAGTGGCCATTTTATTAGGAACAATTTATACAGTCCAGTAGAACAACATCACTAACAGCTACAACACAGCATGTAATAAACCCCTCTATGCTGTATGTTGGCAGAAAAATACATTGGGAAAAAAACATTTTTGGGCATCATTTGTCACTCGTTTAAAAGTAAAAGGAAACTAAAACAAAAAACATGACTTTGTGATTCAATCATTTGTGCTTCAAAGGGTTAACTAACTAGTAACTGTGCGTGTCAGATAAATGAAGTGCAGCAAAAACTACAATATTTACCTCTGATTTGTGGGAGTAGAAGACCTGCTGCGCCTTTTTATTGTTGCCAGGCAACCGCTCGTCACATCCTTACTAACACTAACCTTCCCGTGTAATCCATCAATGAGACGACGCTGCTCGGCCCTGTGAATGAAACATTTACATTTAAAAACGTCCTGATGGGACTGTTGTTAGGAGGACCGTGCTCTGCAGGTTCTGCAGTTAGGAATTTTCGTACCATAGGAGAACTTCAAGCTTTAAATATCACCTCAACACAAAGTATTTAGCAGCAAACCCAGAGGCCAGAGCTAGCACAGCCTCTGATGCTATCACTAGCAGCCAGCCTCGTCAAGCCACACTCAGTCCACCTGTGACCGACTAACCAACACCCATACAAAATGTATTGCAATGAACTGTAGACCAGTCTCAGTGGTAGAGGACAGGGGGACAATGGTGTTTAAAAGCCAGCAGCTTTACTACGACACATCTGCCAAATTAATTTATTCCTTCATTTTTCCATAACCACTTATCCTGTTAGGGCTCACAGGGGGGTGGAGCCTATCCCAGCTGACACTGGGTCAGAGGCGGGGTTCACCTGGACAGGTCACCAGACTATCACAGGGCTGACACATAGAGACAGACAACCATTCACACTCACATTCACACCTACGGACAATTTAGAGTCACCAATTAACCTGCATGTCTTTGGACTGTGGGAGGAAGCTGGAGCACCCGGAGGAAACCCACGCTGACATGAGGAGAACATGTGGGAGCACCCGGAGGAAACCCACACTGACATGAGGAGAACATGTGGGAGCACCTGGAGGAAACCCACGCTGACATGAGGAGAACATGTGGGAGCACCTGGAGGAAACCCACGCTGACATGAGGAGAACATGTGGGAGCACCTGGAGGAAACCCACGCTGACACGGGGAGAACATGTGGGAGCACCCGGAGGAAACCCACGCTGACACGGGGAGAACATGTTGGAGCACCCGGAGCAAACCCACGCTGACATGAGGAGAACATGTGGGAGCACCCGGAGGAAACCCACACTGACATGAGGAGAACATGTGGGAGCACCTGGAGGAAACCCACGCTGACATGAGGAGAACATGTGGGAGCACCTGGAGGAAACCCACGCTGACATGAGGAGAACATGTGGGAGCACCTGGAGGAAACCCACGCTGACATGAGGAGAACATGTGGGAGCACCTGGAGGAAACCCACGCTGACACGGGGAGAACATGTCAGAGCACCCGGAGGAAACCCACGCTGACACGGGGAGAACATGTGGGAGCACCCGGAGGAAACCCACGCTGACACGGAGAGAACATGTGGGAGCACCTGGAGGAAACCCACGCTGACACGGGGAGAACATGTAAAATGCAAGGAAAGGCTTCCCCACCCTGGGGTATGAACCAGGAACCCTGCTGCTGTGAGGCAACAATGCTAACCACTGCACCACTGTGCCACCCACTCCTTAAGTCTCTACATTTTAATATTAGGAATTGCAAAATACGCTGTTTCTACTCAATACTAATGACTGATGAGGACTAATAGTTTTAATATCACGATTCATAATTAATCTGGAAAACAGCATTTAAAATAAGTATTTAAGTGTAAATGAGGTGCCTGAGTACATACTATGCATCAAAATGGAGGTGGTTCATAAAAATAAGGGGAAAGGATCCCCCTGTAGCCCCCTGCAGAGGACTGGGTTAAGCCCCTGATGTCCTCATGTCCTAGAAACACCCCTGTCGAGTTCACTGTTTTATTGATAGACCAACTTTTTCACTTAAAAATGTAAAAATGTTTGACTTTTTGACTTTTGCTTTGAATTCCTGGCGTTCAGAGGACAGAGTCACACGTTTGAGTCATTTGATTTAGTCTGAAGATCAAAGAGCTTTAACTAAAGGCGACTAACACTTCTACAATCTGAAATTAAATAACTCATCAGAGCTCCCTCTCACTGCGTTCGCTCTCAGCGCTGTGTGACGGCCCGAGGCCTCGTCTGAACCTGCCTCAGTCAGCTCCAATCAGCTGCCGGCTGACGGTTGTCAAAGCAACGGGTTGAAAAGGTGTTTGATGTGGGGACAACACAACAGTAAAGCTGCCCTCGCTGACCGAGCTGACCAATCAGCTGCTGCCCCCGCTGCTAACATGTGACAGCGCTTAGCCCCGCCCGGCTCAACAGAGGCCCGTCTAAGTGCCACGAGACTGTTTAATCTGTGTGTGTTTGACCAAAAGAAGGAGAGGGAGACAGGAAACAGACAGACAGGCAGCATGAAAACAAGATGGAGGAGTTGAGGAGGAGGTCACGTCTCTCCGTGGCTCTGGGTTTTAATTTCCTGTGTGTTACTCAGCTCCCTGTACAATATTTATCAAAGTGACAAACTCCGAGTCAAAGCGTTCAACCCTCTTTAACTTTCATATGAATCTTAACAACTCTGAGAGTCTGCTGACGCTGCTGTGAGGCTGTAATTAGTCTGGGAGATGTGGAGGTTTGTCACAGGAGGGCTGACGTTTTGACCTGCCGGTGCTGCTACATACATGGAAAAGCACCAAAGTCACAAGTATTCATCCGCTGGATGCCACCAATATGTGAAGCAGACTATGTTCAGATCATTTACTTCAGTAAAAGTATTAATACCACACTGTGAAAACACTCCAGTACTGCATTTAAAACTTAAGTACTTCAAGTTAATGTTGCACCAAGGGACTGTTCTTAATTTATCAAAGGACCTGAGTGAGTTGCAGAAAATGCATGACCCTCCCTCCACTATAAATTAGTTATTAGATTTTAAAACTCCCTTTCTATTGTATGAAAGTTGAAGTCAAAGCCTTGTTTTTCCGCTCTTGTTGTGCTGCTGGTTCAGACTGTTCTCATCAACCGTTTTCCTACAAAATGAAATGAACCCAAATTTGTTCAGATCCCATGAATTTGGAAAGGCTGCGATTATGTGAACAATGTGCTGATGGGAGGAAACTGGGAATGAGTCTCAAGGAGGCAGGTGTTTGGAGCTATGTGAACTTTGAGTAATTTTAAATTACATTCTCACCAGGTTTCTTTTCATAAACCTAACCACAGTAACTTTACCTGCCTGAACCTAACCTTAACTTCATGCTAATTACATAACTGTACAGTGAGGGATGATGCTACGATTCACATTCACCCATTCACACACACATTCACACACTGGTGGCCGAGGCTACCACCTTGTATGAACAGCCATGGGGAGCCCTTTGGGTTTCGGTATCTTGCTCAAGGATACTTTTCCATGCAGACTCGAGGAGCTGGGTATCGAACCGCTGGTAAACCGAGCTCAACGCGCTCTTCTTCGGAGCCACAGCCACCGTGAAATGTAGAATAAACTGATTTTGATGAAATATCACTTTTCTCAGCTCAGATTTTTTTTTACTTCCTGACAGAAGCTTTTTGTTGCATATGTTTGTCCAAGAACTGTTAGAAGTTTGAAAATCCAATGATTCTTTCTGTTTTTACAGTTTCTTGCTGTGATAAAAGGTGGTGTTAAATGGTGAAGGCATGTTTTCTTTAGAAATCTGTGGTAAAATAAATACAAAGAGCAACCTTTTCAATTTGTATAACCCACCCCCTCAGACAAGATGAAAAAAAAAGTGCATTAAAATGTATTTTACATGCCTCCCCCTCATAAGTAACGAACAGTCTCTGAACTCTCCCTTGCTGTCTGTGTTTCCCTGCTCTAACTGGTGTTTTCAGATTAATATTACTGCTTCATGAATGTGGACCGATATCTGACATGTTACCGCTGTAGATTTTTAAGGCTGTGCTCATTTTAATGTGTTCGGTAGTTTAATCTGTAAGATCATCACAGGGCCGCTGTCCTGTGAGAACCACACATCGCTAAAAAGTCTGAGAAACAGCCTGTTTTCATTTTAGTGATAACGACTTTTTCAGCTGATCCAGGAGGGTTTTTAAAGAGTTTATTGAGCTTAAGAAGGAGGAAGATTTTATCAACACACAAAGGAATCATCCTTCAGTTTGACACAAACATTCAACATCAACACATCTGGAGATCCGTGGTTTTTAAGCCTCAGACACAGATGCCAAAAGCCACCTGTCATGGCAGGATGATACACAGTCGGGCAGGGTTGGTTCATAACGTTGCCAGACACCGTTGAAGAATGACACTATGACTTGAGGTTCAATCTGCAACCTTTTGCAGGTACTTTATTGACGACACAGCGTACAACTCCAAATAACGCTCCATAGAGACACATTCTACCACACTTTGTTCTGCCAACGGCATCTGTTTCCCCATCACAATGTTTCCCCATCACAATGTTCCTCCATCACAATGTTCCTCCATCACTAGTTTGCCAGGTCACTCTGCTCTAAGACTCCTCCCCAGAGTGAGACCATTCAATGACCTTAATGGCCACCACAACAGCACCTCTCGCGGCGGTACAATATGCCGCTGGGTGGCGTAAGTTTGAAACTCTGCCACTTACAACGTAATATAAGCTAGGAGGTCCCTACAGGGTGGGCGTGGAGTGGTGGATTGGTCCAACAAACCCTGGACTTTCACCCAGGAGTTTTGCTTCTTATATGAATGTGGAGTCAAACCACGATGATTTTTTTCTGACCCTAACCATGTGCTTTTGTTGATATCCTGCTGTTGGTTGCTGTGCCATGGAACAACAGACAACAACAGACACAAAAGGGGATAGCGACCATGTAAAATGTAGATGTTAAGAAACTATGTGTAACGACTTGGGATGAGAATGTGTTGGGTCTTCAGTCAGCAGGAGGGAGATGAATAAACTGTCATCTGAAAAGTAACTTAAGTTGTCAGACAAACATGGTGCAGTAAAAAGTCTAATATTTACCTCTCAGATTAAAAAGAATGAGAAAATAGCAAAGGACAGAGATAGTAAGAGAAAGTACAAGTACTCAGTGACGTAGTGGAAGTAAAGAAGTAGATATACCCAGGTACACCTACCTTTTTTTCCCTGGCTGTTTACTGTATACCCACCTATTGGCCAAAGAGCTGTTGGAATATATAGGATGGTGTATGTGCTCATCTTCAGTAACCTACTCATGAACTACCTCTACTACACTACTGCAAGCACCTCAGAACTGCACTGAAATACAGTACCTACACATCTGACTACTGATCTATGACATCATCGAAGATTCTTAATGTTGAACTTTCTGTTGCATGATAATTTGGCAAATTAGTGGCATTTCGGGTTGTTTAAGGTCAGATGAAATAAAGGTTGTTGTAACACAGGAAAATGATTTTGTTTGTAGTTCAACAAAAAACAGACAACAGAAAGAAACACAGAAAATCTATAACTTTAAGTAAATACAAATGCTTTTCTTGTATTGTTTATTGATGCCTGACTCCACTGACTGGAGGAGGCAGACACTACACTTCAATATCCACTGAAGAGTTAATGTCTCATTTGCATGGATTTCCTGGCATCACCTCATTCTTTTCATTTACAAGTGCAAATAAAGCAAACTAATAACATGGGCGACATCACATCTAATTATCCACAAATTGTCTTCATATTCTTTAGAACGACACCTTCACTAATCCTCCTTAGGAAGAAAAATGTAGTCTGATAAATTAATGTAAAATATTGTTTCAGTGCTTTACAGATATTGAAAGCAGCAGTCGCTGTAATTACGGTTTAATTTCCACCAATCGCGTTCCTAATTGAGTGAGAACAGAGGCTGGTGGAGTTTTAATGACAGCGTTGTTTTTCTTCAGACACTTCATAAAGTTTAAATTTGCTTTTTGAAATTACTTTTCTACATAATTTTCAATTAAAGCTGAGAAACACTGAAACATTCTGACATCAGCTGACATCTAGTTTCCCCACAGGGATCGTCGTCTCATCATCTTGTTCCCAAAAAACAACTGAAAAACATCTCAACAAACTTCAGCTGAACTAAAACTGCACAACCATCTGACAGTTATTCACAGTTTGTTTTCCCAGACTTTCTGCTGAAACTGAGATGAAGAATACACAGTTTACAGGAAATCTGTTCAAAGCAACAATATTGACTTGATTCACCTGATTTTATTTGTAGTCTCAATCTCCTGTACGTTTGTTTCCTGTAATCACTCTAAAATCCACAAATCTTGTCAGACGACATGCGGTGAAATGTAGTTTTCATGTTTGTTTGTTTTTTTGTGACTTTTATTGAGTTTCCTTGCAAAGTATTAATAATAAAGCATAAATACATTCACAGCCACATCTCATCCATGTGTGTCCATATATTTTTACAAATTTTGTGGTTACTGAAACTCCAGGAGAAAAAACTGTCTAACCCTTCCCTCCCCACTCCAGATGGTTTAGGATGATCTGTGATTTCCATGTAGTGTAATATAAAGAGTGACAAGAAGAGGAACATTTTTTGTGTGAATAACATTGTTCCTGAGTATAAGCTTGAACAGTCTGGAAGGGGTCCAATAAAAACGACCAAGTATCTTTAATGAAACATGGATTATACTGCACCAGTTTTGAGTTTGTTAAAGGATGTTTTGATATAATTATGATGGTTAAACGCGCTCCCTGTTTACCTGAATTCATCAAGTATGTTTGGTTTTTCTGTTCACTGTGGAGGTACGCGACAAAAAGTCTTCTTCACAAATTCAAGGTAACACATGGTGCTACTGTGTAACTGATTTACAGTTGGTCATTTTGCAAGTGAAGCACTCTGCAGGTAGTAGTTTTGATCATTTATCCAGTCGGGTAAAATATTCCTGTCCTTATGACCCTTCTTTGCTTCCGTAAGCCTTGTTTTCACTGAGCAGCACGGTACGCTTCAGTACACTTTTATCCCGTTTCCACAGTGAAAAGTTGTGGATGGTACCAATAGCAGCGTTCCTTAGCGTCCCCATGTTTGGTCCCCCCTCTGTTGGGGTACCTAGCACACAGATCTGGTACTAAAAGGTGGAGCTGTGAACACTGCAGTCTGATTGGTCAGTAGAGGACAGTCACTCTGCTCAGGGCTGAGTTGTGTCTGGTTTTGAGGCTCATGTAACCACTGTTCATACTGTGGAGAGTTTGATTAGTAAACTGGAACTATAAAATGAAAGGATGTTTTGCTGCCTCTCACAGCAGCTGGAGTCGGAGAAAAAATCACTTCATTCACTGGGCCGACTGCCGGCAACTTTTAAGGTGGAACGTTAACTTGTAATGTTACTCAATGCATGAGTTGATGACGTGAATCCATCAGCACACCTTAAATTTACCTGTGACAACTTTGAGCATCACTTTAGTTTTTATATGACAGACACTTTTAGTGCTGACTTTAAAAATATAGATTGATTTGGAGCGGATTATGTGAAGGTCATATATTCTAATCCTCACTTCCTGTGGGCTACAGCAACACTAAACCCCTGAGCTTGCCTGAGAAGGACTAAATGCACAAAGCTGCTATTTTGAAATATCCCATGGAGAGAGACTCTCACTGCAGCCTGTTGGATTTTGTTCTGAAAATGTGGGCGTGCAGCCTCGTTCTGTGGACCATAAACCAGGTGCAGACTTCCATCTGTGTCACCGCTGATGAGGAAATACAGCCAGTGCTGGACGGAGCAGTGAGTGACAACAACCCCGCCCACATTTAAGAGGACTGTCTGAACAGACCCAGGGTCTAGGTACCATGTCTGAAAGGTTACTGCTGGCTCCAGAGGGACTGTACTGAAAGGGTTTGGTGGAGACAGAGCTAAAGATGACTGTATGTCTCAGATAAGTAAAGTAAGAGTATAAAAATTATTACAACAGTATATATTGCGTGTTTATTCACAAGTATTTGAACCAAATGTCAAATGGACTCAACAACTGGAGATGCGACAGAATGTGCAGTTATTCTGAACTGACCCTCCAATTAACATAAAATCATTTGACCTCCTTAACAAATTTAAATGTCATGACTCATTCTAATTAGTTTTTATACAACTGAGCTCAAACACTGTGTAATAAAGTTGTTTTCAACACAAACATGTGGACGTGTGACATCATTCAAATGTCAAAGTGCGGTACAGTGAGCTGAGGACAGTGACGGCGTCTGATGCAGCAACAGTTAGTCTTGGTAATTCTCTGCTCTCGCTGTTCACCTCCTCATCTCCATGTTCTTACCGTCTCTCTGTAAAGGTCACGTCCAATCGTTTCACTTGTTTCTCTTCTAAATGATTTTTCCCCCCAGCTTGTCTGAAAAGCAGCGAGCAGCAGAGAAAGACCAAAGAATTCTCCTGAACATCCCCTTTAATCATCTCAGTCTGCAGGGAGTTATCTTCATATGCAGATATTTTAATACAGGTTTAGAGCTGACGCAACATGACGTGTAACATTGAAATAGCCCAGTGAAAAGTACAGAGCTCAGGTTCTGACATTTACATTTCAAATGTGTAACACTGTCTTGTCTTCACCAGATGAAAATACTACTTGTTCCAGTCTGAATACTACCTTTATGCTTAGGTCACGTCATGACATCTGACGCCCTCTTGTCACCACATCAGCTCTGGTTCTTGAACCAGTTCTGTCCAAGGTTCTTGGAACCTTTGAATCCAGTAGGGCTGGGCGGACCCATCCTAAAATATCAATACGTTCAGTGCTGCATTTTCATTTAGAAGAGCCTAGCTTCAATAGGATCGATACCAAAAGAGGGGGATTCAGTTTCTCTCTTCTGTGTCAAACGTATTTGTATCTCATGAGTAAAACTGTTCCATTGTCATGAACACATCTAGTGCATGTGCTTGTGTTGTCTGCATTCAAATAACTTACGTGAGATCCAGCAGTGTCTTCTGAGTTTCACTTTCACCCGATGTCAGTACTAGCAAAACTGTAAGCTTGCCTCCCAACCATCCTGTTTACTGCTGTGTGTTGACATGGACCCTCAACTGTACTGTGAACAGAACCTCCTGTGAATCTGTGTGACTGTAGCTGTCCACGGATGTTCAATGTCGATAGTATGTCCAAGCCTGATTAGTTTTGTCCAACACATAATCACAGTGATGCGTTAATGAAAGAGGAAAGACCATGAGAAAGAGATCTTGGAGCTGCTAACGAAAAGAAGGGAGGAAGAGGGAAACACCTCAGCATCTAGAGCTCTGACACAGAGACCGAGTTCAATGGCAGAGTCTCTTTCAAGAGGCTCAGACAAGGAATATTTAGGTATAACACCCAGCCAATATTTGTATGTGGGGTCCATGTTGGCAGTAAATGGGCTGAAAAATGGGCCCTATATGGGACTGGTCATGCCAGTTGCCCACCTGGGTGGGTTTACCCAACTGACTGGTTGGAGGGGTGTACAACTGTAAAGTCAACATTAGGTTTTGTTTAGTTTTTCGTACTTTCAGTGTAGTGCTGCATGTAGCGTCCTTCTTGCAGTGCCAACACTGAGATCCAAAATGACTCCTCATTTACTCCTGCATTATACACCGATCTGCCAAAACATTAAAACCACAGGCAGGTGAAGTGAACAACATTGATCATCTTGTGAGAGTACAATGCTCTGCAGGGAAACATTGGTTCCTGGTATTCATGTGGATACCACTTGACACATAGCACCCACCCAGACACTGCTGTGGACCTAATACACCCCCCTCATTCTTAAAATAACATCTGTACAGATGTGAAGCTCTGACTAGATCTGACTGGTCTTTAATGAAAGCTGTTGTCTTGTATTTTTTCCTATAGTCAGACACAGTGTGTTTGGTCTGTGCAGTTGAGGGGACAGGTCTGCTCTGCAGCAGCAAACTGATGCTGATTTACATGAGAATTCATGAACCATGAACATAAATAACACATCGCCCGTAAGGCATTTTAATAAATCAGTCTATCATAATTAAAACAACTGGAGACTGAGAACAAATTTATATAGAAGTCAGACAATATTTTAATAAATTGACATCATATCGGACACGGCATCTTTTTGTCTCCGCCTCCTGCTGCAGCCGCCTGATCTCGTCTACTTTCCAGGCGAGGTGCAGTTCATCTCAAACGAGCCTAATGTTTGAAAGGACATATCTATTTTCAAACGTAAAGGGAGGATAAATTACGATTTTTTAATTTCGGGTGCGTTCTGAAATACTAGCCCTGAGTGCCGGAGCGCACTCTTGCCCAGACTGGAATGTTTGTAAAGTCAAAGCACGTTTGAAATGCACCTTTCGATTACCCAGAGCAGCGCACCCTGGGAGCAGCAGAGCTCACACGCTTTGTTACTTTGAACGGCATCCGACTCACTGTAGTGTAAAGTGTCAGATTAGATTTCCGAGCGCACCCCAGGTTTCACCAACAGAGCCTGTCAGTCCTGTTACTATGGTTACCCTCAGGTTGATACTGTATGTACCTGGAGCTGTGGTTAAACTGTATTTGAGGTGTCTTGCTACGAGACAGAGACCTGGATCAGTAACAACTATTTCCTGCAGCCATGTCGAAAACATAATCCCCCCTCGAAAAATTGTTCCTCTAATGAAACCACATCGGACATGGAGGTAATTCTTCAGAGAAAAGGTTATATTAGCTTTCTAATTTAGCAGCTAGCATCTCTGATTGGTTGGGGGAGTGGACTCACCCTGAGAGACAGAGAGACAAAGAGTGGTTTAATTCCCTCAGTGAAGGCCGGAGCTGCATGAGAAACCAATCTGAGAGCTATTATCTTCTTCTTCTCTCATCAAATTGGAAGCAGGTCTGATTTGGCCTTAATCGAGCTAATCTCCCCCGCTGCTTCTGCACAAAAACTGGCTGCAGCTCAAATCATTTCCCTGCCTGAGGAAGAATATTGGTCATTTTCTTTTAGCACCAGGACTCTTATTAAGAGCCATCTCTAATTTTCTCTCTGTCTCACTGAGGGGCTCATGGTTGGAGGAGGAGGAGGAGGAGGAGGAGGAGGAGGAAGGAGGACCAGGCGTCGGCACGTGATTACAGTTACCTAGACGACGGTCCGGCGGTGCCCCCGGGATCATGGCCGGGCAGGGTGATGGAGAGCAGAGGGAGAGCTGAAATTGCATTCCATTAGTGCTAATACAGAGACATTAAGAGTCTTGTCTGAAGCGCAGGCCGCTAACGATTACGGTCACTAATTCATCCAATCAGCTCGCGAGCAGACGCTTCACCAAGTCATAACGACCTCGCTGCCTCTCCTCGCTGGCTATTACCGAGTGATTGACAGCAGCCAGGGCTTTGTTTTAAACGGAGTGAGACAGGAGAGAAAGGCCAAGAGGAGAAACATCAGCGTCACTCTGAGAACGATTTCTCCTCCAGCCTGACAGCTCTGTACATTAAAGGAGCAGACCGCAAATTTATCTGACCGTTTCAGCCCATTTGTCACAGATCACCTGCGTTCCTGTTCACGGTTTCACAACTTAAGCTATAGTAAGAAGATCAATCTGTACCAGGCAGCCAGCTTCACTTCATTTCCATCAAACTGCAGAGAAATAAAATGAACACATCAGAGACAATGTTCAGGGACTGTTGGTTATTTAAGAGGGGGGGGGTTCCTGAAGGGGGATGATATACAACTTTAAATGGCTGCACTTTGAATTATTTTTATAACAGATTTTTAAAGAAAACATGCCGCATGTTTTCCATTTATACAGATACTCAACATTAAATGACTCACATTGGGATCAGGGGAAAAAAACTTGATTGGGACATCCTGATTAAATATAACACACCTATTTTAAAGTCCTCCGGCTTGGAATCTGAAGGCACCTCACAATCTGACTCTGATTCAGAGGGTAACGTTTCGATAATAAAACGATTATCGATGCATCAAAATTGTAGGATATACATATATATGGGATATACACCAGCTGTGTAGGGTCCAGTGTTTTCATGGCTTACTGTAATATTTCCCCTGAAACAGTCTACAATTGACCTTTTACTCAATAATATATGGTCTGTGGTCAATCGATGCTGAATTGTCCACATCTGCATCACAATGCATCTAAGAATCGATTATTTCCCCACCCCTTTAAAGTCCTGGCTCTCTCTGCTCTCAGGTTAGAAGAGGATATTAATTTCTGTGTTTTAGCGCTGTTAAGCTGTTTATACATTCATTTTACGCTAACATAATCCTGTGTCACTTAATTTGTGTAGGGGCTGGAGTTTATATGGTTGTAACTGACAGAGGATTTTGTTTTCACCTCCTGTTGTCAGGTATGTTTTCTGTGTTTTATCATACTTAGTTGAATGAAACATGGCCGCCCTTTTGCTGCTGTGCTCCGTGAGAGAGGGGCTTGAGTTTATAAGGTTGTGTTCGACACAAGATTTTGTTTTTACCTGTTGTTGTCAGCTGTCAGAAATAAAGGAAGATCACCTCCAAAGATATCCACAGTCTGGGCCTCTTTATATCAACACAACACAGTCATCACCAGAGTCCACTGATTACATATATATATACATAGAAAACTCATCATGTGAACAAGACACACCTGGAGCAGGAGAACACCAGCAAAAGGAGGAAAATGGGGAGAGGATGACAACAAGGGTGTGGTGGGGAACACAAGGGTGGAGCAAGCAAGACTAATACAGAACAGGTGTGAAGGGAAGACTCTGGGAACAGGGAAGGACTAACGAGACTGATGGAAGACAGGTGTGACAGAACACAGGCGGGGAAACACATAAAAACAGGAAGTAAAACCTGAAATGACACAAAAGGAGAGAATCTACAAAATAAAACAGGAAACAGATTAAATGCGAATGAATAATAAAACACAGAAGAGCACAAACAGAGACAAAAAAAAGTCCACAAGATAACAGAATATTAACAAAAACCCAGGATCATGACTTTAGTTATTATGATGAAATGAAACTGCACTTTTAACACCATCACCCCGGTAAATGTGACTGGTTGCAGGATTGCAGGAGCATTGTTGTGATGAGTAAACAGCATAAACGGCTGAACAGTATGGATTCAAAAACTGATGAAATCCTTACAAATCTCCCAAACAGCACTGGCACTGACAAACAAGGATGTATAAAGAGACCTGGGTTCAGCACTGGCCACAGGACCCCGTTCATTCCTTTGAAAGCTGCTCAGTGGTGCATGGTGCTATGAAATTACCTGGATGATGACCGCTGCCTTTGCCGAGCCGCAAACTTCCCCTGGCTAAGTGATTCAATTTCCAGTTTAGTGCTTTGCTAACTTGAATGGGCATAAAATCATTTCATCTTGTGGCTCTTTTTGACTTTACAATTTACAGATGTCTCTTTCCCACTGTAAGTTTATGGGAAAAATCTTTTTGGACCCTGAAAATTTCAGTGCCATTGTTTGGCCATCACAGAAGATGCCTTTAAGCTCTGCAGCGAGAACATGACATAGCGAGGAAGACTTGATGAATTTCACCTTGCAAACATTCGAAATTAATTTGCTCTGAGAAAGTTTGTCTTCAAGGAGGAAAATGTGACTGGAAACATGAGAAGATGACGTTTATGCCCAGTTCTGACCAAAGACTCTCGATGAGACAAAACCATTTCAGAACATCGCAGAGAAAAGTTGCAGCAATGCGAACTGGCCGAGGCTGAGCTCAACTCAAGCTAGCTGATGGTGTCATGTGCAACTCAGCTGGTCAAACCGCTGGTAGCTGGTTTTAGGACATTAAAGCACGTCACCTGTTTCAACAGCCGATCAGCTTGTAGTGAAGTTTGCTGGATCCAAGAGTTCTGAGAACTTAAGAAGCCTCTTGGATGAGAGGTAAAACGTTTTCAAAAAATGCAAGCAAGTCCAGTTGCCTGCAATATAGCACTTCAGATTATCTCACTATCACTATCCTCGTTCAGATTTTAAGAAGCTACAAATTAAATTCAGCCACAAAATAAGTCTGAAAAGCTGCAAATCAGAACAGAAGCACAGAGAGTTGTTGACTAGAGATGATACACCATCTCATCGTTGGTTGGTGTTCTCACGGCAGCATTTACAAGCGGACCAGATCAAATGCCTTGTGTCAGAAAGCTGCTCTTGATTGGTCAGAAAAATCCAGGAAGTAAAGCAAATGTTGAAGAAGAGTACACTGTCAAGATAAATGTGACACTTTCTAATGTCACAATGGAGGGACAACTACGCAGGTTGATTTTAGCGCTGCTCATCGTGGACTATATTGCTGTCATTGTTCATTTGAGTCAAAGCATACAGTTTGAAAACGAGGCGCGGCT
This sequence comes from Cephalopholis sonnerati, assembly GCA_019142605.1. Lineage (NCBI taxonomy): Eukaryota > Metazoa > Chordata > Actinopteri > Perciformes > Serranidae > Cephalopholis > Cephalopholis sonnerati. The sequence continues at coordinate 41,573,462 of JAGQAX010000015.1, forward strand.
CCAACTAGAAAACAATGTTTTGATGCATTGGATGTGCTGAATGTGCATATTAAGGCAGTACAGGAGGAGGCGCACATTAATAATCCTCCAGGACTGTAACATGCTCATGTTTAACCCAAACAATGTGTCATGTGACTGCAGTTGCTTCAGATCCAGGTCGGAACACTTTCTCACCACAAACCAACCGCACCAGAGTTCCTTTGGAACCAGACCCAGACCACCTCTTCAAGAAGGTCTCGGTCTGGTTGTTTTGGTGTGTTCACACCTGCACAAATGAACCACACTGAGGGGGCAAACCAACCTGAGTGTGACTGAACCAAACCAAACAGGGCAGGTGTAAAAGCACCCATAATTCAATAACCTGGTCTCGCTATGAAGTGGTCGAAATTTGGGCAGCGACTTGAGGCTTTAGACACTGACAAAAAAAGCCGTCTTTTAACGTCAGCATGATACACGGCCTGTCACCGTTGTAGTTTAACGATGCTCAGAGGTGTCAGGAGAATGGCCAAGAATGAAAGTTAAGGCAACAAAAGTCAAAGTAGGGCAGGTGGGAGTGGTGCTGGATGGGTCCAACAAACACCAACTTTCACCCGCGATGTCGATTTTTGTGTCCCGTAAGATTATAAAGCCAAACCCTGTTCTTTTTTCCTAAACCTAACCATGTGCATTTGTTGTTGAAGGAAAAAACGTCAATTGGTGATGTTGTACAGATGAAGTGTGTTTATTTTTAAAGAGACTGTATGTAAATGTTAAATTTCCTGTAAAAACAAAAGCATATTTTGAAAGAGGGCAATGCATGTAACAGGTAGAATTTTACACAGCGTCCCAGAACATCAACAACCAACACACCCAGGGTACCTTGCACTTCGTATGTGGACATGGAAAGTCCATGACCAAACGTGGACATGTGACGAGGTCACAGTGAGGATGTGTTGAACTCACAGGCCCACTGCAGGTCTTTGTCAGTAAATGTAATCGCAGGTTTTAGTTATTGAAGCGTGATGTTGTTTCTGTGGTCTGAAACATTGTGCAGCCATCAGGAGGAAATACAAACGTAAAAGAAAGTGAGACAGAAGCTGAAAATAAAACACCACTCCTCTTTCTTTTTTTGGAGCAGATCTCCCAACATGCCACGTCTTGCCTTGTTCTCAGTTATCATCTATCTTCTGTATGTGCATCAGGTCATTTTCCTCCATCTTCCTGCCGCGATCAATAATGTTTCATCTCATCTCGCCCAAACCACAAAACAACAAACACCCGAGATTCGAGATGGAAAAGCGACTCGACGGCAGGGCGATAATTGTGAGGCTCGATTCATTTGTTTTTACTCGTCTGTTGTCTTTTCTGCTGCTGTGTGTAATCAACATGCGAGCGAGCATGGCGGACAGACGGAGGGATGCGGGAAGGATGGAGGGATGGAGGGAGGGAGGAGGGAGGAGGGGGGGTGTTCATGTTGTCTAGTCTCATTTTGTTTCCTAACAGACACAACTAAATCATTTCGACGTGGGAAAACTGTTGTATTTGTGTGTCGTCATCGGGTGATGCTGCTGGTGCCAACAGAGGGAGGCTGAATGAAGGAGTTACTACGGCAACAAACCCATCATCCCTCTGTGTCTGCCAGAGACGGAGAGAATAGACAGAGAGAAAAGTGAAAGACGATGAGAGGATGAAGAGGAGGGAGAGGAGGAAAAAGAGCGAGAGATGAAGACAAAGAGACAGAGGAAGAGACAGACTGTGTGAGACGGCGACGGGGAAGAAAAAACAGGAATAAAGAGAGGCTGAAAACAGATAAAGAGCCGCAGAGAGAACAATCCTCACGTGTTGTTTAATGGTTTCACCACAAAAAGAAGAATAAAAAACTCATGTTACAGTCATGTATAACAAATAATATTTCATACACGTACGCACATATGAGGGAACGTCAGAGATGTTTGAGTGGCTGTTACTTTTATAATCTTGGAGCATTTTTTCTCCAGCGCAGTATCAGCATTATATCCAGAAATTCGGATGTTTACGTCCAATACCAACGGAGACAGCAGCGTGTCCTTCATGTGAAGACATGAAGAGTGAGGGCTCACGTTACTGTCTGCACTCTGCCACATTTCATTCGTATTTGCGCACGTTTTCTGAAAGTTAACGGACATGAAGGAAAGGGAGCAGCGTAGTTCAAGCGAGATACGACCATAAAAGATGGCAAAGAAATTTAAATAACGGCAGAGGGGAACGAGTCAGTAACATATATGAATGTATCGTAAAAGGAATTCTCCGTCCACTTGTGGAGGTCTATATAATGGCCGCGCAGACCGATGGATGTAAAGTGTAACTGCAACTTGAGTGGGTCGTGGAGGCACACAGCCGCAACGGGGTTATTCTAGCTTTTAAAGTTTTACTACATGATGTTGTTTTTTTTTTCCTTCAATTTTAGTTATTGTAAAATTGGTCTTAAATTTCATTCCAAGTGGAACAAAAAAGTCGTAAATCTAAGGGCTTATTTATCCTCAACGGACGGAGGCTTCTTTCTGTACTTTGCTACATTTCATCCGTACTTTCTGTATGTTTTCTTGAAGCTTACAGAGCAGCACCACCGGAGATTGTGGAGGCAGTGTAGCGTAGTTCAGGCGAGATTCAACTACAGGAGACAACTAAGACTTTTAAAAAATGGCAGAAGGGAATGAATCAGTATTACAGAACACAGAATGAATTCCACATGCTGCAATGTAATTAACAGCCTCACAGACGGCTGCTGTCTGAAGGGACATTATTACAACCTCCTCCACCACTGCCTCGGTTGTAGTTGTGTGAAAGTACTGACTCCGCCCTCTAACGCCATCTACTGGTTATATCTATGCTAACATACAGGACGCATGGACGTATGAGGGCAGTGACGTTTACGATGTTTGAGACGGACGTATCTATTGTCGTACGTCAAGGGAGGATAAATGAGCATTATGGGTGTTAAAGTTGGGCGATGGAGCTCAGTTCAGTCAGACAACTCAAAACGTTTATTTGAACAGCAGAACATCGTTGGAGTTTGGTGTCCAGACTCCGGCCTCATCCCGCCCCCAGATATGTCTACATGAGACACTGGGGAGTGATGCTTATATATTTTTTCCTGCAGGTAGATGCTGGGGTGGAGGCGAGGCTTAAAGAGCAAGCAGCAGGACTGATGCAGGGCAGCAGCAGCATCAACAAGGCGAAGGGAGAGCTGGGAAAATTTTGCAGTTTAAATAGACCGCCAAAGTGGGAGGGTGTGTTTTGTAGATGACATTTGGAGAGTCACGTGTGTGTGTATGACTCAGTGCAGCTCAAGTTGACTGCCTGAACTAGCTCGCAGGCGTCGCTCCATTTTGCATCTTTAAATTTGCAATATTAAATATTTATATTTTGCCTTCATCCAGGTTTGTTCTCCTTGTTTTAACATGTATGTTTTAATGTCTGTTTAGCAACAACAACAACAACAACAACAGCAAAAAACCTAAGTCAGATCCATGTATTTACACAGCAGGTGCTGCTTGTACATTTTCTATGAAAAGTAGTAATGCACCAAAATTCGTACGTATTCCACGTAATGATGAGACAGTACTTGGTGTATAACCCACATATTTTGGAAGGTTGCAATCACATGACCAACGTGCAGATGGGAGTAAACAAGGAAGTAGTCCTGAGTGGTGTTTTAAGAAGACAGGTTGGGGTGGTGGATGGGTCATTGAACCAAAGACTTTAGCCTCGGACTTTTGCCATGTTCGGAACTGTGTAAACTTTGAGTTATCTAACCACAATAACATTACTTATCTCAACCTAATCTCCGTAATCGTATGTTAATTTACTTAACTTTACATTAATGTCATACAAACTGTTGTATGGGGACATGTTCAAGTTTGACACTTTGGGTTCTTTTTTTTGCTTTTAAAACGCTCACACGGGCATTTGTAGGATTTGAGGACACTGGGAGGGCGTAGGGATCCTTCAGTTTCTATTTCTTTTTTTAAAATGTGCACATCTTTTTTATGAACTGTAAATTGTGATGTTAGAAACATTAGTTTAGTTTCGTTAGGTATCCAGTAGAAATGAAACACTTTACAACTGCTCTCATTAAAAATGTTTTGACCAGAGTTGAAAAAATATTGTAATGTATACACTTATGTCAACAGGTGAAATGTAGCTACGTATATTATTCACATAGAAGTATGAACAGAACGACAGACTGTTAGATCCCGGGCTTTTTTTTTTTTTGTATTTTTTGGCCTATTGTCATTATTTTTTATACATATATATAACCTATATTAGATCTGGATCTATTTATAAAACATTGGATGCCACTGCTGTCACATTATCCATAATGCCCTTGTATGTATGGACCTACATCTTCTGAAAAACACAATTCCAGGCCAAAGGTTTGGTCACACTACACTTCCTCCATCTCCCATTCACTTCAGTTAAAGCCCATACAGCCGACGAATTCAAGCATGCGTTTACTGTTTTGATCTCCAGAGTTTCTTTGTGTTTCATCTTGTTTTGTAAAATGGTGACCCCACCAGACTAGATCAAGATCAAGATCAAGATCAAGATCAAGATCGAGCTTTACGTTATTGTCCTGCAGAGTGGGAAATTTGTCTTGGGTCCTGCACCCATGCTGCAGCCATGAGTGTACTATGGTACATAGACAAATCAGCATTTTACCCAATGTAGCAACAAGAAACACAAAAAGATAAATAAATAAATAACAACACATGCTAAAAATATAAAATATAGAAATCTTTATCTGCCATTGTTTGAAAGCTTTAAAGACAGAGGTATGAATGGATTTTTAAACCTGACGGTGTGCACTGCAGAGACATCTGACGACCTGATTCACTGTACATTTGTTTGAGACTTTTTAACACGTCAACAATCCTGCATTATTCACCAATCCTGTGGCTCTGTGTCAAAGTGCGGCTTCATTATTTTAAGTTGTGAGTTACCATAAACGAACAGTAATTATCTTAGCATGGCGCTAGTTTGCTGGGGACTATTTCCAGCAGCGGATTAATCTACATTTGGTGTAGAAGGTATTAGTGGCAGCAGGACGGTGTATGTGGGATTGATTCAGAGTAAACCACAGTGTGTGTGTGTGTGTTCATGGTAATGAAGGAACATGTCACCCGGTGACACAGTGTGGATCACTCATGTGTTTGAACAACAATGGAGGAAGAAGATAAACAGCATTTGGATACACACACGTATTTGTGTTGTGTCGAGTCTGAAGATAAAATAAAGAATGAAACCAGAGTTAGATAAATACTCTGTAGGTTTATCTTCATTATCTCAGCTTCACTGATTCTAAATGTGAAATCAAACCATTCTGGATTTTAAAATTCTGGAGTGGAAGGCAGAGGGACGGAGATTAAACGATGAAGGAGGGAGAAATGAATCAATACAGCGACGAAGACGAAGGAGCAGAGAAAAGGACTGAAAGGAGAGAGAGGGAGTAATGAAGCGAGAAAACGAGGCAGAGCAGAGACATATGGCGGCTGGTGGTTTGCAGACTTTTCTGCCTCGCGGCGTCGAGCTGACAGCTCGCCTCAGCGCTCTGAATAACACGGGAACACAACATGTAAAAATAGAAATAAAAGGTAGAGACAATAGAAAGAAGCACGAGTGGAGACAAGTAGAGAAACGCTGACACACAGATCTGTGTGAAACACACACACATATATATATATATATTCAGGTTTGTGTCCTGTCAGAGAGGAACACAAAGGATGGAGCATCCACAAACTGAAATAAAAGAAACAAACAGGAATTAAAATGAAATGCTCAAATGTGAATTTCAAACAAAACAGTGATAATTCTGATCTTATTTGATGTTTGTATGTATAAATATACAGTGGAACATAATCACAGATTATTAACAAAAAAATAACAGCAGGCACAAAAATGGATTTTTAAAAGAAACAAAACTGAAGAAACAAATAAAACAATCAGGAAGAAAACATGTCGTGTTTCATCTCTATTAAAATATGTACATTTGCTCCTACTCTGAATCCATTTGTATTCATTTTAAATTTCACACACCTGTGTTAATATTTAATCTGCAAATTCAGTTTAACAAAGAAAAGCAGAGGAAAATAACTGATAAAAGTAAAACATTTGATAATTAGAAATATTTCTGTTTCAAAATTGAATTATAAACCGTAGTGTTTTAAAGAGTGACAGAAATGTGGGCATTCAAAGACAAAACTGGTGAGAAATAAAGGAATAAAATGTAAAATCCATAAGATTTAAAGAGTTCATTTATCATTGCATTTAAAATAATAATAAATGAATATGTTGTGGTGTGGCATTAATCTGTGCTGTCGGCTTGTTCCTATGATAATTAACATTAAATAAAATGTATTAAAAAAAATTTGAATTGTCATTAATTGGCCATAAAAATACAAATTAAAACAGAATGAAAAGCTGAAGCAGCAGCAGAGAGTTGACACAGAAAATAAGGAGCAGGATATGACACCTCAAATATGCAGTGTATATTTACATATGTTGTATTTTCTGGTGAATTGAATTGAAACATCTGCACAGACATAATCTGATATTATCCTTTACTTGATTTCCTTTATTATTATCATCTGTTTGCTCACTGTTTGCATAACTGAAAATAATCTGTTTTAATCCAAACGACACTCAGACATAATAAAAATGTGAATTCCTTCTTGTCTTATTTTCTGCTCTATTAAAATGACACCTTTCCTTGTGATCCTCACATTACAGCAGCGTCGCCGTGTCTTCTCTAACCTGAAGGTTCTCATGCGTGCAGCTTTAATTCCCTGTAGAGCGTTCATTGTACATGCTATAGAATAATTGATGAGGTGTTATATGTAGGTTTCTTTATGGTTTGGTTGCTGCCTCAGCAGGCGGACGCTTAACGAGAGTCTCAACACAAAGAATGTGGGTTTTTTTTCTTCTTCAGCTGAACAGACTGAAGCTTCTTTCTGCTGCAGAGACGAGAAACAAACGGCTCGACTGGACAAACCAGGCAGAAAAGAGACGAAGGAGGCAGACGGCAGACGCAGAGGGAAGAAATGTGGAAATAAAAGTGTAAGAAAAATCCTGCTGGATTAAAACATAAAAGCATTTCACAGCACGGCTGCTTGTTCACGTTTAAAAATGTCAAATGTGCTCACACAGGTAAATATAATTCATCTTGTTTTATAGTAGACGCTCCTCCTAATGATGCTGATGGAGAATATATTTTATTTCTGATTTATTTTATATTTTTCATACTCATTTTATTTCCCCACACCAGGCTCTTCATTAAAAAGACTCCTCTATATAAATACATATTTAGTTCATTTCTGAGCCACTGATTTACTCATTATTTTATTGTCCTAAAAGTTTGTAAAATTTAAACATAGGCTAAATACTGTAAAAATACTGAAATGAGCTCACATGTGTAAGTTTTCTATTATAGAATGTGACCAGGCTGTTACCAAATGAACTGAAATAAATCAATAAATAAAAACTAAATTAATAAACAATTATTCATTTTAACAGCATTATTAAAACACACCTATCACTGCTGTTATTTCACATTTATGGTTATAATTAGAAATAAAGTCACATAATCTGTTTTATTTTATGTGCTGACACTGACAGTTTAGTTTGGGTTTTTTTTTCATTATAAAAACTGTAAAAACATTTGCTGTATTAACATCAGCAGTAGTTATAATAACTTCATATTTTACTGCTTACAATTTTTTTTTAACTATCTTAAATTATTTTTTTAAAATTAGTTTCAAATCTGACTTTAAGTTATTGTGACTAATATTTATTTTGACCTCTGCTTGTGTTGTTAACAATAGTAAATGATGAAAAATATCAAAATAATTAACAAAAATATATAAGTGTCATGTACAGTATATATTTAATGCATATATACAGTATAAAAGTGAAATAAAATCACTTTTTGTATTATTTTCCACATAAATCTGCATCTAATAATCTAACATTGATTTTATTTTATGATGTCGGCCTAAATGGAGTCTACACAGCACAATAATATAATTATGCAGAAATATGAACAATGTAAGAATACTGCAAACAAGTTTACTCCAAAACCAGTAAAAAAATATCAGTCTTAATATCTAACTTGAAATAAGATTAAATCAAAAACCTGCAACATGTTTCTGTGTTTGTATGTATTTGCATTCATTATAAAAATGTATAATTATTGTTATAAGACAGGATTTAAAGACACGCTGAACACAACGAAGACTCGGTTCAGTTTTGCTGCAGCTGCTTTGGTTCAACAACTCATTTACACACATGTGACAGGTTTCACAGTGTGTGTGTGTGTGTGTGTGTGTGTGTGTGTGTGTGTGTGTGCGTGTACCACACCGGTGTGAGGACACTAAGCCCGGGGTATCGACGTGTGTTTTGCTGCAGAAAAAACAAACTGAACTCAAAGTGTCTGCTGTTTGTTTTTTACACTTTGGTTGAAATGAATGCTTCTTCTTCTTCTGTGGTTATTTGTCAGGTTTCATATTCAGATCTGGAGCATGTGAAGCATCAGAGCTGCAGGACGAAGACGCTTCTCACTGCTAATGGTTGCTTTTCTTTAATGGCTCGCACTGAGTCTCTAAAATAATTCAGTTTTTTGTCTTAAACCCGCCTCCCTCTCTTCCTCTCTGTTTCTCTCTCTCGGTTTTTTTAATTGGCATATAGGGAGGCTTGTTTGTTTTTGTTGTCTGCTGTTTCTTAAATGTGTGTGTTCGTGTTCATGTGGCCCCCGGTGTCCCAACAAGCACCGCGGTAGGTGTTGGGAGGCGCTTTCGGCGGCACAAACACACACAACAAAACAACACACACACACACACACACACACACACGAAAATACACAAGACAAAATAGATGACAAAGACAGAAATACACAAAGACAACAAACACACAAAGACTCATACCATGGGAAATCACACACACGTAGACACACACACACACACACACACACACACACACACACACACACACACACACACACACACACAACAAAACCCGTTAGACACACAAAAACATTAAAAACACACATCCTCATACAGACACACAGACACACAGACACACACACACACACACACACACACACACACACACACACACACACACAGTGTAAGTGAGACACACACACACTCAGAGGAAATCAGTTGCTTCTCATGGGGCGCCATCTTGTGGCGACAGCGACCATCAGAGCCAGCAGACTCCTGCAGAGACTCTGTGTGTGTGTTTGATTTTTCTCTTGTTTCCTGTTACAACTACAAACTCGGACTGCTTTCAGACCTGTGTTTCACTTCAAATGCACTTTATAAAATATACAAGATATTATATAATATAAAACAGGAACATGTTGTGTTCACATGTCATTGTTCTCAGAGATGTTGATCTGATGACAGTCTGCAGGCTCTGTTTTTAGGAGATGTTTTTAGGAATGAAAACACAAAGAGTGCAACACAACGTGTGTCTTCTGTCTTTAACATGAACATTATTATTTAAACGACTCTTGAATATTGTTGTCTCGCTGCCACGGCCTCAGGTCAGTGGGTTATACTGGAAATATAACATGGATTGCTTATAACATGTACTAACTGATTACAGATGATTAGGGAGTTTTTTTACTATTTATTTTTTTTTTATTTTTTTGATGCAAAAAGGGGGAAGAATGTCATGTCATGTTTTTAAGCACTGGGGAGGGACTCATGTGTTTAATCTGCCTTATGGGAGGGGCACAGAAAATGTAAATGGTTATATTTTGTTTTACCCCTGATTGAGTTTTTCTTCCAAAGGCAAGTTTTCTTTAAAAATGGCCAAAATGACATCATGGATCACAGCCAGAAACTAAAAAAACAGAAATTATCAGTGGAATTTTACATTTTCAACGGTCCTCGAACACATCATGCACAAGGAATGCTTACATCAGGGAAAACAAACAAACAAACAAACAAAAACAACCAAATCTGAGCTTTAAATAAAAATCATAAAATTCTACGTCTCAATTAAAATTTGGCCAAAAATAAAGCATTCTGGCTCAGGGGAGGGGCATACAAATGTAAATGGTTATTTTCATTTTTTTAGTTGTTATTTTTAATACTGATTTATAAAGAAAACACGTCTTCTGAAGGCAAGTTTTCTTTAAAAATTGCCAAAATTACACCAGTCACCACAGCCAGAAACTGTCAGAATAGAATTTATCATCAGACTTTTTTTATTTTCAACGGTTCTTGTCCACATCGCAGAATGAATGCTTTCATCAGAAAAAAATAAAGACTGAATCTCACCTTAAAGTAGTGATGTTTCATCAAAATTACTTTATTCTATTTTAAAATGTAAAATTTTTAAATTTGTGTGAATTAACTAAGATGTAAGAGTCAGGGATTCATCCTACATTTTTAACTTTTGAACATTAAAGGGTTTGTATTTTAAAATTTAATGACTAATTTGTGGTGGAGGCAGGGTCATGCATCAAGGAAAAATATTTGTAGCTTAGCAGAAGGTCAGAAAAAAGTTACGTCTCATCACAACCTCCTCCCCCGATTAGTAACAAACAGTCCCTTGTTGGTTTGCAGAGAATGAGTCAATAGAAATAAATTAAACTATTTCCCCTTGGGGATCAATAAAGTATTTCTGATTCTGATTCTGAAATCAATGAAGTCTGTGTAACTAACATTATCAGTAGTGCTCACGGCACACACGACAGTAGTGCTGCTGTAACAGTTGTCATAACAGAAGTAGTGCGTGCTTTAATTGTACCACAGCTGTGGCTGTGACAGCTAATCTGCATTGATATAAACTTTAATATTAGTAAATCTATTATTTGTAGTGACCATAATGGGATTACATAGGTAGGTAGGTGGATGTCAAATCTAATTATCTAATGCATACTCAATAAACTTGTGTCTATCAGTAGTAGAACAATTCAAGAATATAATTTATAAGAGTTGTACGGCTGCTAAATAAAGCTTTCACATATACACATAGTTTCAGTAGCACAGTGGGAACTGTGCAGTGTAGTAATGCTCTGCATGCCTACAGTGTTTATATGGAATGATATCAGCAGCAGGTGGGAGCAGACAAAGTACTGGAGGGAGTTCATCATGTAGTATTTACACTGCATCAGTGCTACTCTTAATACACCAGTAACAGCAGTAGTAATATGGCTGCAGTAACTCTGACTGCAGTAGTACTGCGTGATACTGTCAGAGTACTAATGCTAAACTAGGCTGAGTAGTTGTAGCAGTAGTAAGTATACAAGCAGTTGCAGCTGTACTTAAAGCAGTAGTATTTAGAGTACTCTTGCAGTACTCTTCAGTAGTGATAGTAAAGCAGTAGTACTAATGGCAGCAGGCCCAGTAGTTGTTGTAGCTGCAGTTGCAGTAGTTGTACTAACACAAGTAGTAGTAGTAATACTATAAGAAGTACTCATGACATATTTATAGTGCTCTCGTAGTACTGGTAGTTTAGCAGTAGTACCACTGGCCATAGCAGTATGGGTAGGTGAGTACAAGTCTGAACTAAGCCAAGTGGCAATATTATACGTAGTACTACTAGTAGTAGATGTAGCAGTGGGAGAAGTAAGCATGCAGTATTTACAGTGGTCTTGTAGTACTCTTAGTATAACAATAATAAGGTAACAGAGGTGTGGGTTGTATACTGTGAGGGAAGTACCTTTATGCCACGTTTTGTAGTTACAGTAATTATATTAGCAGTACTTACAGAAGCAGTAGTACAGTACTCTCGGAAATAGCAACAGCAGTAGTGTCGTAGTATATATGCCTCTCTTGCAGTACTCTTTAGTAGTGATAGTAAAGTATTTCTACCTCAGTGTGTAGAAACAAAACTGTTTTGACAAATACATTTAAAATGTAAATGAAGATTAAATATTGAAAATGTGATTATACCAAGTCTGTTAGTCCTGTCAGGACCTGGATGGTCCTCTCTGTCAGAGCTGGGGGGATTACTCTCTGTCTAACCCGTCGGTCGGTGTTGTTGACTCTTTCCACTTGTCTCTCTAAAGAGCTGTTTCCGCCTCGTCCCCCTGAGGCCTTTTCTCCGTCACCCCCCATTACCATCAAACCTGAATACGGAGGAAAACTAGAAGGCTCTCACCGAGCGAAAACCCTTCACTGACACGGAGCTCTTCCCCAGCGGGATGCTAGACTTCATCCTTAGATACTGTCGGTGAGGAGAGGATGGCACAACAACACATTCGGAGAGGGTTAGCTTAGCTTAACATAAAGAGTACTTTAGGTACTCTTTTCTACAACTGGCCTGGAAGCAGGAGAAAATACAGCTATTGTACCAACACCTATCTGCCTTATTCCAAGTCCCCATGATAGCTTACATGAATTATGGGCACAACTTCCAGCACTAAACCCGAATCGGCATTTCCAATGGTATCGATAGATAGACATATGCTAATCGTGGAACACAACAGTTATTAAACCTTAAATCAGATAGCATGATCACACCTTTGCCATCTCTGACAGCCGTCTCAAAGCATTAGTTGTTTTCCTTTTTAATCAAGCGTGTTAGCAATTAGCTTGCTTTGCTACGTTAAATGCAACAGGTTTCCAGTGGTAAAGGTTAGCTAATGGTACATTAATCCTCTTTTGTAGAGTGACAAGAAAATAAAACGTGAAACACACCACCTGTTACACCTCAAATGAGATGATGCGGTCACCTCTGATAGTGTTGAAGAAACGACTTGTATGACTCGAGCCTTAGCGGGTTTATTGAAGACACAACTAACAACTTCTCATACCACAACAATGAGACAGCCCCGTAGAAGAGTTCACCAAACATTCTTATAGTCCTCCTCAGATAGACATCATACTTGACTTTCCGTGTGTGTGTATGTGTGTGATTTCCTGCTGCTTCCAGAGCTTGCACTTATTTTACCTTAATACAGCTTGTTCTACTTCAATGTCACACAATGTTTGTTTTAGAACACTTGCTTGACGATGTTAAATTTAACGGAGCCCCAGCTGGCTCATGGTGAACATCTACTTCCTCTAAAGGATGATTTATGATTTTTTAGAGCTCATAAACAGACATAAGCACATTGGGCAAAGATTTAACATAACGGTGTCTTCCTATACTCCCTTTCCATCAAATTAGCTCTGGTTCTTGAACTGGTTCTGTTGAGAACTCTTGAAACTTAAGTACTATCCAACAAACCAGCCTGTTTCCATCAGTTTTGATGAGAGCTTTTATAATCAAGAATCTGTTGTCAACAGAGAGTGTTGCACAATGCACAACTGAAGTAAACAGCTGTACCAGGATGGCAGATCATATTTATTACCTGCAAACATTTGTTCTGTTAGTGCAGATAATAAGCATGGGCCAAGTATCACTGAGACCACTTCTTTTCCCCAATGATTTCTCATTCAATGTCCTTTATCATTGCCTTCTCCATGCTGTGGTTTGAACCTTTAGACTATGACACATCCACTGATGTTGTCTCACTTCAGGCTAAGAGAAAGATTCGAAACCAGTATATTTTTTTCTTTGAAATGGTCTGAATGGTTCAAAATTAGCAGCAGGACCATGTTGGTGGAGAGGGGATACTATTGACCTTACTCTCAGAACTCCTTTACTGTTGTGATTAGTTGTAGAAGTTAGGTTTGCCTTGGTAGATGTTTCCTACCTGAAAGGGTTTACTATGCTGCTACTCTGAATCAAAACTATTGAGCTTAATGGGTGGTCACAATATGAGAAATAAAGTGTGGAAGCATTTTGGATAGATGGAAAAATCCTGGATAAAGGTAGAAGTGTTTGCTCACTTTGTGAAACACTCAGCTAATACAGTTACGTTAGCTTGTCACTCAGTGAGGCAGCAGAAGCAATAATGAAATGTCACTACAACATTAATTTGAACAAATTCCAATTGTTCATTTGTTCTTTGCTAATTTGCTCATTGCTAGATAGTACCAAGGATCCAAGAGTCCTAAACGGAACCTTTATCCATTTTGTCCTCAGGTTAAAGTTCTCATCTATAAAAACATGCTTGATGGAAGAAACTTTGACCGATGTTTACGAACATTTTGGAGAAGGGAAATTAGCGACTCAGATGGTGAGGTGTATTGTAGAACTTGTTGAATATTTTTTGGCGCATGCCATTTTTGGCTTTTGTCAGGACGTACACCTTTAGTATGGATCCTACGTATTGTTTTATAAATGAGACCCTGGTGTGCAAAGGCCTTGAGTCAAACAATAGTTAACATGTACGAGATTTAAGAAAACGTCACTTAACTTTTGTTGATTTTAAAATGTCTTTATTTAAACATGATCCAGAAAAAAATACATCTTTAAAGTTCCTGCAGGTAGCAAACACTTTGTGAGCACTTCAGGCAGGTTGTTCAGAGCACAGACGCCAGAGGAGTGAAGCCACATAAGAAACAGTCAACCATTCAGCCACATGGACACGCAGGCTAACAGCTCTGAGCCCGAAGCTAAAGACATCCGGAGGAATCACTCCTCCACTAATACTGAGCTGAAACACACAGCTAACGGTTCATCAGCCACATTTTATAATCCAAGTCAACACACTTCTGCCAACACACTTAACCCAGAGGGGTTACAGGAGAGCTTATCTATGTTCCCAGGGTTCTTTGTTACCTAGATCAGTATCGGTATCAGAGTTTATGTTCTCTTCAGTGTTTTCCTAGGTCAAATGTTGAAATCATCCACCAACAGTATGTAGCCTACTGATGTTATACTCTTTTTATAGATGCTTTCACTATTAGTGAACAGTATAATGTTTTGTGGTGAGCGGGGCTTAGCTGGAGGCAAAACAATTCTTCACAGACATTAGCTAGCACTAGCTAACAATTTCTATTGGCTTGTTTTAGACAATGGAGGAAGATGATGTGAGTGGTGCGTTCAGAAATACTTACTCCAAATGCCGGAGCAGACTCTGACAAAAACTGGACCATTCGTAAATACGTTATGCTGTCGGAATGTGGGCGGCTGTGGCTCAGAGGTAGAGTGGGTCGTCCACCAATCAGAAGATCAGCGTTTCGATCCCCAGCTCCTCCAGTCCACATGTCGAAGTATCCTTGAGCAAGATACTGAACCCCAATTTGCTCCCAATGATGCTTCCATCCGTGTGTGAGTGTGTTAAAAAAACTGACTAGCAGGTGGCACCTTGTACGGTAGCCTCAGCCACCAGTGTATGAATGTGTGTGTGTGAATGGGTGAATGTGACTCGTAGTGTAAAAAAAAGCGCTTTGAGTGGTCAGATGACTAGAAAGGTGCAATACAAATGCAGGCCCATTTTTGCAGGTCCGATGTTTTGCTATGGAAGCTAACGTTAGCTAATGTGCTAAAAAGTTAGCGTTCCAGAGAAATCCAATCTTCCTCTTAATAGCTCCCCAGTTTCTGATGAGGTGGACATGATAACCCTTAATACACATAACGTTCTTCATCCCTACAACAGGAAATACTTTGTCCCTAACCTGATATGAAGTGTGCGCTGCACATGTGAGCATTTTTGATGATGGCCTCCGTCCAGTCCTTTGGTCTGATCACATTTAACCATAGTTGTCTTTGTTTTTGTTGACGGGCAGTGGCGGCTGGTTTTGAGCCATGACTCCTTCTATTCTGGCTCCCAATAACACAACAAGACCACATTTGAAGACTCCTATGTAGCCTACAGCCCTGTGATGGCGAGTCGTGTTTTGCCTCCCGCTGACAAAACTGACATCATTGTGACGTTGCCACTAAAACTTTTCTGTCTTATAATTAAGGGAACATTGGACCTTGGGAACATAGAGATGACTCCCGTTACAGTCTATGTTTTACATAATGACGCTCATACCATCAAACCTGTAACTCTTCACACAAAGGACAGTCTATAGTCCTAAATTTTATTTAAAAATCCCTCGGTCTTGACTATTATCCACTGCTGATGGACTTTGTCTAGAGATACCCAAACCCCAAATATTAACATGTAAGTATTTGAAGTATACATTTTCTTAAGAGGTAAAATTTGGCTGTTGGTGTAAAGGTTTACTTGCGTTTAAAGAGTAGTTCGACATTTTGGAGTATACCCTCATACCCTTTGCTGAAAATCAGATATGACATGTTTGATACTGATCTCATATCTGAGCCAGGACACTGTTAGCTTAGCTCAGCACAAAGACTGAAAGCAGAAGGAAACGGCTTGTCTGGCTCTGTCCAACCATTCAAAAATAAATAATACTAACACAGTATACCTAAATTTTAAATGTAATTGGCACAAACATGTAAAATTGTCAAGTTGTGTGCGGGAATATTTCTTGGCCAGGAGCATTGACCTCTGCAGGATCCTCAACTCTCCTGTGTTTTTGGAGACATGCTGACTGCCTAGCATCTGATAATCTAATTGGAATATCTGTTGTCAACCCTGGTGAGAACAGTCTTATCTAAGAAGCCCTTGATTATTTACTAGTGGTTCTGATGTCTCCGTAGCGTTTAAACATAAAATACACTAACTTTTGTACATTAAATGACTCGAAATATATTTTTTGTCGCCAAATTGGTTTGACTGAAGGTAAATTAACGTTATATAACAGCATATCCGCCTTTATGTAGTTCTGGCTCTTTATATTTACAGATCTTAACACATTTAAATACAAATTATTAAATATATATAAATGAAATCAAGCATTTGCAGAGTGGCGTATGATATTTGATTCAGTATATGATAAATAAACATTACAATGAGGATAACAGACTTATCAGCTGACCACATCTCACTTTCAGTATAATTTTTATTTTTATAATGGTTTCGTGTTTTCGGTTGTAAATGGAAGCTGCTTACCATGGCGTCTTTTTTCTTTTTTTTTTGATTGTCTGAAAGAAGAAGTGCAACTTTTGGTCTCTCTGATAGATAACTCAGTGGGTCAAGGCTGAGGACTATGGAAGTGCGTTACAATCACCAAATAAAAATAAATCTATTTATGACTATACATGCTTGAAAAATCTATCTAGAAGGTATGGATCCTTGTTTCCTAATTACAAGGTAAGGATCTCAGAAATTATGTTATCTAGAAACATTGTGTATCAACTGACAGCATCTCACTGTCCATGTAATTTTCCTGTGTCCTCCCAAGGCTCAAGTCTGAACTCCCAGGTTCAACTTGCAGAGTTCTAATGCCCAAGAACCCAAACTTGGCGTTCTCTGTATTAAAAAAGGCTTTTTGTCTCTGGGAGAATGAGTAGTACTGTTACCTGGTCACCTGATATAACCTTTAACATGCCCTTATGCAACAGTTCATATGATATCCTACAAAGTAGCGCCCCGGAATGACGTTACGTACTTAATGTAAAGTTACACATTAACATAAAGTCACAAAAGTTAGGTTAGGTTTAGTCCTGTGTTTTGAGACCCATCCGCCTCCCCAACCTGCCTCCTTACGAGACCGCTTCTCTCTCTATTCCTTACATCTGTCAGTGCATTGGTCACGTGATCGCAGCCTTCCAAACACTGGCTTTTGACCCAGGAGGCTGGTGTTCGTTTCCTGTATGAACGTAGAGTGTAACCATAAACGTAACCATGTGTCATACTCGGGCCTTTACTCGAAAAAGACAATCTGATGAGCAGAAATTATACACTTCCTGCTAAGGCGCAAGCTTATTTTGAAAGAGACACAATGCATGTGTATCTTGTGACACACGTGCATTGTGACAAGTTGGCAATTAGAATGTGTTGATGTTGACGACGTACCTTAAATGTCTCAAAGTTTGCATGGTTCTGAACACCGGTCTCCTGGGGAAAAGTCCTGTGCTTTTTGACCCATCCATCTCTCTAACCTGAGTCCTAACTGGACTTCTCGGACTGCTTCCTTCTTCACTCCCGTCAGTGGATTCGTCACTTGACACAGCCTTCCAAAATACGTGGGTGATGCATGACTCACTGACTCATGTTTCCAAAGTATATGTACAATTTTTGGTGAATTACGTGTCGTAGGAAAACATACCAACAGTGCATGAGAACTGTCTGCCTCACCTTGCCCTGTATTAGTCCTTACTCCCTGTTTATACCTTCATAGCAGACTGTAGCTGTGTGGATGAACACCCGGAGCTGCACCAGCCATCTACAGCTTCTTTAAAATAGATAAGAAACACCACTGTTGAACCATTTGTACACACAATTACAAAACAAGTATTTGAACAAATCAGTAAGTCACAGGTGACATTTCTGTTCCAGGTGAAGCTGAAATGTCTAAGAAGACAAAAGCATTGATCAGCAAGAGAGAGGCACAAAGAAGACAAGGCCATGGAGGCTTCAGAGGAACAGCCCTTATTTTTCAGATCTATGGCAGTATCATAATAATATAATAACCCTGATACATGCTGTTCTCCTTTGTGTCTGTATGGGAGAAGTTCAAAATGTAGCAGTTCAACTCTGCCTTGCTTATCGGTAAACAGACATCTTGTAGAGCGTAACGGGAGGCCTTTTCTCAACCATTACTGTCCACTGAGCAGCACAAAGGCCAATAAACTATAAACTTTTAAAATTAATTTGCAGTAATCATTACAGCCGCCCACCATGTGCTCTGGTGGAAAAAGATTGTAGGAGGAACATGAAGGAAAAATATGACATTTGAATGCTCAAGTGCCAAAGTATCAAATAAATTGGAAAAAAGGCTTGAAGTCATGTTTTATGATGTGAGTGGAAAAAAAAAACTTTAAAATGTTCTCAGTTTTTACTGCATGGAAGCCAGAAATACAGCGAGACAGATGGGAATGTACTAGTAATTATTTCAGTGTAACAAGATTAATTTACTGGTGCTTATACAAAAAAAAAAATGTTTATTAAAACAACGTAACAAAGTGATTGCCCAAAATGATGATGTATGAAATTCAGATAAAGGGCTGGAGGTGATAAATCCATATTTTACCACCCTACATTAAAGGGTTTGATGAACACACAGGCAGCAGGTATCGTCAGAAAATTGGAACTCATGTTGGATGTCATCCAAACAAAACAAATTGATTTTTTTACAATAACCTTACTTGACCTATGGATAGAACTATTTTTTGTGTGGTTGGGTACACAACTGAAAAAGTTAGTAAGTTAGTTCTGTTGAGTATAAAGCCTGATCCCAATTCCTCCCTTAGGCCTACCACCTGGCCTTACCACTCTGTTTTGAGGGCTACTACACAGGGCAGGGTGTCCTGTTTCCTTTGTGGGGCCGAGGGGTAGGGTTCATCCAGCCCTCCAGGTGTGTTTTATCTTACTTTGACATAGACACAACAAAATATATAATTTGATTATTATTGCAGCATTTCCAAAGAAAAAAAACCCTACTGTATTAACAACCCTGTCAAATGTTTTAACTGTTGATTTATTAGCTAATGAAAACTATTTCAACCACTTATCAGTTACTTTGGCTAACCAACAATTATTCATTACTACTATTACTAACTTTTAGTTAATTATTTCAATATTTATTAATTACTTTTAGCAAACTTTTAGAGCCATTTTCTCTTTCTTTTAGCTACCTAATATTAATGCTATTTCAACTGCTTATCAGTTACCTTAGCTAACAGTTTCAACCACTTTCTATTACTTTTAGCTAACTGTTTCAACCAGTTATTCGTTAGCTACCTAATGCTATTTCAACTGTTTTTTAAATCAGTTTTAGATAACCTTCCCTTACTCATTACATTTAGCTAACTCTTTCAACTGTTTATTTATCAATGTTGGCCACCTAATGCTAATTCAGCAGTTTTTAGTTCCTTTTAGCTAATTGTTTCAAGTGTTTATTGATCAGTGGTCACTTACTAAAACCATTTCAACCACAAGTCAGTGACTGTCAGCTAACTGTTTCAACCGTTATTCATTCCTTTGAGTTTACTTATAACTTTTGCGAGTGCCATTGTTGGCTTCTGATGGCATAACGAGTGGCATCCTATAGGTTAAGATTTCAAACCCTGCCTTGAGGGCACTGCTTAGCTAGGTGTAGGGACACGGGAGAAGTTTGATGCAAGGCTGTCAAGCTAACGTTACTAGTTAACCTCGGCTACTATTATCTACTAGATCGACTGATCTCAGAGGTCTGGTGGAACACCGGTAAAAATCTGGGGTGAGATTTTTGATCTACATCTGCAGCTGTTTCTCAGTGAATTTTTCTTTACTTTTCCTCGTTACTTCTACTATTTTCAAAGCTTAAAGATGCCCTTGTTTTTTTTTTGTACAGTATGCTCGATTGGAACAGCCATAAACAATGCAAATTACAGACATTAGACAGGCAGATTTACATCCAACTTGTCCTCTGTAAGCAAATCTAATGATTGCAACCTTTATTTATTAGAAACTGGGAGCATTTTGTTTAATTGTGCAACTCAAATGCAACATTTCCAGTTTATACTGTATTTGTCTGTAAGCAAGGCAGCAGTGGACCAACAGAGTAAACTTGAGGCCATGATCTGGCTTTTTTCCCTCTACAATGTAAAGCAAAACTACGTTATTACAAACAGAGAACAAGTTAGAAAGCAGTTTGCATGCTGCCTAGCTAGCATTAGCTAACTTAGCAGTTAGCCGTTTCCTGTCCACCTACTATTTTACTGTATCTGAGAACCCTACCTATGATTTACCCTGTAATCGGTCTTGTTTAGCTAACGTTGATGTTTGAAATTCAACCCAAAGCCAGATAAGCTTCCCAAAGCTTGCAAAATCAAAAAGGCTAAATGGGCTAAATTTTAAAATAACACATTCTGAAAATCTCCCAGTGCGATCATGGCCTCGATGTTATATCCCATACAGAGCTAGAACAGTGTGTATTTGGGTTATTTGCACAGTAAAGATGCTGAGAAACTGACAACATTCATTCTGTTTACAGAAGACGCTACGTAGCATTCAGGTGAACCTGAAAACACACACACACACACACACACACACACACACACCATGCTGTATGTCACCTTTAGAAAACGCAACAATTCTCCTCTTTTTTTTAAATTTAAATTGAAGTTAGTAACTGTTTTCTCACAAAAAAAAAAACAAACAACGAAAAAAACACAAGACTGCGTGACAGATGGCTTTTTTGTTAAACCACAGTTGGCGACACCCACTGCAATGGGAGCTCTGCTACTGTCGCCTCCCTGTGGTCCACACAGCCTTAAATAAACTTAAAAAAGCAATAACGAAACCTCGGTGATGCAAAAACATCTTAACATTTCCGTCAGTGTTAGATGAGCGTTTTTTTGGTATTTGTTGGCACTGTTTTTTGTTTCATTTTTTTTAGGGATTGAGGATTTTCATTCCAAAATGCTACATATCCATTTTCAGAAAAGAGTACTCCATCATGGTGAATTTTTTTTTCACCTAAACAGTTGCTTTCCTTTCTTTATAAATAACTTCCATTATTCTGGATATCTCCTTTTGGAATGAAACCCCCGACACAACACTGCTACCCTACAAAGGAAAACATTTGTCAACTGTCCTTTGCAGAGTTGAAATTCCATAAACAGAAGACATATTCAGCTTTTATATACATGCCCAAAAAAACAAAAAACAAAAACAGGCTTGAGATGAACGTTAATGGCGCTTTTCTTAGTTGAGCGGTTTAACAAGTTGTAAAATATACGCTGGCTGAGAGCTGAATTTAACAAAAGTCTACAACAACAGAAGAACGTGAAATTATGTCTTAATACGTTTTTTTTTTTTTATTAATAATCTGCCTCTGTCTTTAATGATTTACTTAATTTAAAGCCGTGGCTTGTTTCTGTAACTTGACCGTAATCATCAGTGCAAAGTCTTTTATGTAGAAAAATGATGATTACACGAGAGGCACAGACAGGGAGGTTTCGTGTTTTCCAAATGTAAATGAAAGCTGCTTATCGTAGCGTCTTTTTCTGATTGTCTTTAAGAAGAAGTGCGACTTTTAGCCTCTCTGACAAACAACTCAGTGAGCTGAGGCTAAAGACCTGCGTTAGAATCACCAAAGAAAAATATCTATTTATAACTTTAAATGTACTTGAAAAATCCATCCATAAGTTATGGATCCTTGTTTGGTATATACAAGGTAAGGTTCTTGTAATTATGTCATTTATTTCTTTAATAAAGATAAATATTAATACAAGGCAGGAGGAAATTATGAAACATGATTTTGCAATTACAAGGTATGGACATTCTCCTAATTATATTATCGGTACTTGTTTTATCTTATGACTCAGCATTTTGTGCTTGTAAGATCCGTATCTCGTAATTGTGAGATACTTGTTTTATAATTACGAGGTATGATTACTTCAGTTAATTTTTGCCTGTTTATCTAACAGGGACAACGTGGAAAGCATTGCGACAACCAAACTATAGAATAGATAAATAGATAAATTAGCTGCGAGATTACCTCGTCCTTATGAAAAAAGTTTCTCGTAGTTATTTTACAAATAAAGAATGTAATAAATATGTGATAACATAAACTAAAGATCCCAACCCTGTAATAGGAATAAATAAAAAAATATCTTGATAAACAACCTTTACAATAAAACAAGGATTTCCTATTGATGGGGCTGATCATTAGATCTCATAATTATGAGAAATAATTTCAAGATTCTTCCTCCTAATTACGACCTCGTACACACAAAACAAGGATACCACGTTAACGAGACAAAGCTTCCTTCTGAAGCTAATTAGCAGAGATACGTTTCTCATAATTATGAAATATAAGCGATCAAATCTTAAGATGTTAAGTCATAATTTTTCCTTCAGTGAATGCAGTACGCTTTCATAGAATGTGGGTGGGTCTAAAACTTAAGCTTCCTCATATCCTTAAAAAAATCAACAATTTTTGGGTTAAATTTGAAATTTTAATTTGTGTTTTAATTCACTCTCTACTTTTCTTTTGTTGGAGTTTTTCTTGTCTGGTGTTGGTGCTCCATCCTCAGAGTTCACTGACCCTCTCACTGAGGGTCTCCAGCTCCTCCTCGTGCTCCTGGTAATGCTCCATCATCTGACCGCCGTCGTTGCGGGGGGGACCGTTGACGAGATGGGAGGGGTAGTCGAGGCCGCTGAGCTGGGCGTGGTGATGCCAGCGCAGGTCGTCGCTCTCGTGGGTGATGTAACGCTCGTTCATACGGGACTCCAGGTTCCTCAGGTCCAGCCACATCTGGTAGTCCTGGTGAGGAAAGCAAACACACCCTTAGGACTACGGATGACTGTGTTTTCGTATCACATTTTATTTAAATTATGTAGCACAAAATCTGAAATTCACTGGATGGCTGACATTCTGTAAAGCACTCGAAACCCTCCATCCATTGACTTTTGATTCAGCTGAGTTAAGAGTTTCAGGCAAGTCTTTTTGACAGTTACTGGCCTAATTATCTTACACCTCCCAAACTACCGTACATGTACCACTAGTGGTACGTGAGCTCCCCCTGGTGATACGTGGAGGAATATATATATATTTTTTTTAATTTTTGCAAATTAACATTTCTAATGCTAACAAATTACATTTTGGATGAAAATATATGAGATCTCTGGAATGTAATTTAGTCTTTCGTGTTACATTTTATTTTAATATCAGCCTGTTACGTAGTTCGTGATTCGTTGCAAGTTAAACTGTGCTGGCAAGATGGTAATCTGAGGTAAAAACACTGCAATCGTAGCTCCAAAAGGGGACCAGGAGGAGAATATTTCAAACAACCCTATTGAAACTGAAGCGGCTCTGGCCCTTGCAGTGTTTGAGAGTTTTAGTGCCAGTTCAAGTGCTTCTCCTTTGTACAGTGTGGCTGTTGCTGACAAATATAAATAATATAATTAGGAATAAACCTGCCTCCTGTGTGAGCTGAATCAGAATGATTTCCTGTCACCAAACAATCTGTTCTACTTCTGGTCGTTCAATACCACTGCTTTGTCAGTCCAGCTACAGTTACAGCTCGACTAGAACATTTAATTGGACTACTGTGCTTAGCCCAGTGTACATGCATGGGAGGGGAATCCATTGATTGACCCATGTTTGTCCGACTCCTCTCTGATAGGTGGAGATATGCCCCCTTTCAGCTTGTTAGTATTGGACCTTTTTCCTGTTGACCTATTACGTCACAGACCAAACAATGGACAAACAAGTTAGCTACGGTTAGCTAGCAGCTAACTGGTACCATGGTGGACAACTTTACAGCTCTGTACATTTGGTCCGTCCAAAAAGTCACGGCTCTGGATGTAGATTTCTCCATGTTGTTACCGGCTTCTTCTTCTCTTACACATTTAATGCTATTGGACTTCCGGGTCAAAGCCCGGGGCGGAAACTGTGGAGCATGCTCAGAGCGCCTCGGCCAGTTTGGGTCTGACTGACTGTATACATGCAGGAGGAATTCAACTCCCAATCATGTTATCTGGGTGTTATCTGTTATCTGTTAGTCCCACTTTGAGAAATTTGGCTTAGTACGATTTCAGTCGGACTAACACAATAAATCCATTTTCTTTAATGTCATGTAAATGTACTGAGTGATTTCGCCATAAGCCACAGATGCCAAAAGCCACCTTTCGCAGCAGTATGACATGACACCAGTTGGCCAAGTGGCACCAGTCGCAGCAGTGTGATATGCTGCTGGATGGCATCAGTTGGACAAGCTGCCGCTAACAACATAGTTTAAGGAGCTGTAAAGTAGCTATAGGGCAGGCGGCTGGGGGGATGGATGGGTCCAGCAAACCCTGGACTTTCACCCAGGAGCCTGGTGTTCACTTGCCATGTGAATGTTTAGCCACACCATAAAGTATTTTTCTTGACTCAACCATGTGCTTTTGTTGACATGCTGTTGTCGGTTGTGGCGACAACAGCACACAACGTTACCAGCAGATGCAGCAGAATACAGAGCGTGTTATATGTAGACATGAAGGTCCACTGACAAAATGGCGATATGTGACGACTTGGGACGAGAATGTGTTGCACCATCAGGTCAAAATATTCACTTGGACACAAGAAAGATGAATTTAAAAAAATCTAAACACTAAAAGGTCCATTTACAAGCTAGTTTTGGAGCTTTCAATCGTATTTCAGGTTCTTCTTTAACAGAACACACTTTGTTATTGTCATCATGTGACCTCAGTATGGAAGTCCAGTCATGTGATAACAGGTGGTGATATAAAGGGAGAGGAAAAACCTGAAAAAGAGAAACTGCTTCCAAGGTCAAGAATGAATTTTCACACACAGTAACATCCGTCTTTTGTTAATATCATGTAACATTTAATTTTCACATTCACACAGAACTTTCTGAAAATCTTTTGAAAGCAAAAAGTTGAATCAAAATAGTAAATGCAAAACAGAACACGTCAAACATCATAAACATTTTTACATTTGGTCTGGTCAGTGTATGTTGTCTTCTCTGATTTGGTCAATCCAAGCCAACTACTAACTTTCAGTCTTTAATCTTTGTTGATTTAAGTCTAATTTTCATTACTGAGCTCTTTACTTCACAACACGTACTTTAGTCTGGTAATTTTTGCTAAAACTTCACAGTTGTATTGTTTTATGGCTTTGTTGTAAAGCACTTTGGGTACCTTTCGGTTATTGTAAAGGGCTACACAAATAACATTTGATTGATTGATTGATTGAGTTCCAACCCCCAGCTGTCCTCCAACATTTTGTCCAGAAAATTTACCCGAATTTAACCAAATATTTACTGCACTATTTAATCAGTGCAGAATTAAAGTTTGTTAGTTTAATTTATCTTTACATCTTAAAGTTTTTACACTGATTAAACAGTTTCAGAAATGCAACAAAAATGATTGAGAATAAATGACTGTATTAAAGTCTCACCTGTAACCAGGGGTGACTGAGGGTCTTGTCGACGCTGTATCTCTTCCTCATCTTCACTTGCAGCAGGTTGTTTATCAGGTCAATCGCTGAGAGGAAGTTAAGACAATAAGGAAAGGAGGAAACAAGAAAAAGAAAGACAGAATAAGTGATGAGCGAGAAAAGTTTGAGATAAAGCGAGTGTCCAATGGAGGGAGGGAGGGATGAATAAGGGGGAGGAGGAGGAGGAGGATGTAGGGTCGGGGCCCCCCCTGTGGTGAGGGGCCAGTCGGGGCTAATGAGCAAAGCTAACATGATGTTAACATTTCTTCAGGGGTCAGCGGTCTGAACAGCTTGAGGACCCCGGGCCCCTCAGGTCTACGGGGGCCTCCATCGCTTGGCATTATGCACATGAATGGACCAGCGCATGAATACCCCCCAAATCTGTCCGTCTAACTCTCTTTCCAAGAACTGCCCGGACTCTCGCTGCTTCTCAGGGTTTTTTCTCTCAGATATTTTATCCCCTCCCTCATTCCTCTTTCACAGGCCAGTCACATGACCCACCTCTAATCTGCACATTTTTTTTACCAGTCGGGCCAAAGGATGGCGGTGTCAGTCTGTCCTCCAGCAGCTCAGAGATACGTATCTACAACCAGGCTCGGAGCAGCTATGGGGTACTTCAGGCAAATGCCAGATGGGCCGGCCCACCTCGTGGGCTGCAAGGCCACAACAAACAATATTGAAAAAAAAACATTGTAGGAGAAAAGAAAGACCTGCTGGCTGCAGCCCACTTCATGTTGGAACAGTCCATCTGATTAGAGGTTACACGGTCCCCAGATTTTCAACAGACTACCTTTTCAGTAAAGCTCAGTTCAAACCAGAGATTCACAACAAGATGAGTTGAAACAAACAGCTACCTGCAATGTGCCGTTCTGCAACGTTTTAAAAAGCTGCAGCTTCACAGCAAGTCACCACCATGAGACGGCGTATCATCTCTAGTCGACCACTCTCTGTCCTTCTGTAACGTTGACAGGAAGTGACCTCACCGTGAGACGGCGTATCATCTCTAGTCGACAACTCTCTGTGCTTCTGTAATGTTGACAGGAAGTGACCTCACCGTGAGACGGCGTATCGTCTCTAGTCGACAACTCTCTGTGCTTCTGTAACGTTGACAGGAAGTGACCTCACCATGAGACGGCGTATCGTCTCTAGTCAACAACTCTCTGTGCTTCTGTAACGTTGACAGGAAGTGACCTCACCATGAGACGGCGTATCGTCTCTAGTCAACAACTCTCTGTGCTTCTGTAACGTTGACAGGAAGTGACCTCACCATGAGACGGCGTATCGTCTCTAGCCAACAACTCTCTGTGCTTCTGTAATGTTGACAGGAAGTGACCTCACCATGAGACGGCGTATCGTCTCTAGCCAACAACTCTCTGTCCTTCTGTAACGTTGACAGGAAGTGACCTCACCATGAGACGGCGTATCGTCTCTAGCCAACAACTCTCTGTCCTTCTGTAACGTTGACAGGAAGTGACCTCACCATGAGACGGCGTATCATCTCTAGTCAACAACTCTCTGTGCTTCCGTTCTGATTTGCAGCTTTTCAGACTTATTTTGTGGCTGAATATAATTTGTAGCTTCTTCAAATCTGAATGAGGATAGTGATAGTGAGATACTGGCTACAGTGATGAAACCAAACCAGCATCAGATGGACTGTATTCATAATCAATACACCACAATAATATCAATAACCAGCGCCAATTCATCAGTCAGTGAGAATGTGTGTGTGTGGGCGGGGCATAAGCACATACAGCCAGCAGCAGCAGCGACCCACCGTCCGACACCGGCACACCGTGAGGACGGAAACAGAGGGCTGGGCGGGGACGGAGCACCTGCTGCAGCCAGCCAACACGCCATCTGCGGCCATTTTGACTTGACCAGCGGACTTCACTACAAGCTGATTGGCTGTTGAAACAGGTGACGTGCTTTAAAACCAGCCGCCGGTCATTTGACCAGCTGAGTGTCAGGTGACATCATCAGCCGGCTTGAGTCCAGCTCAGATCGGCCAGTTCACACTGCTAACACTTTTCTCTGAGACGTTCTTAAAGGGACTTGTTTCATCGAGTATCTTTGGTCTGAACTGGACTTAAGGTGAAGCAGTGGTACTGACCGTGTTCACCTCCCCCCA
Source organism: Cephalopholis sonnerati (assembly GCA_019142605.1). Taxonomy (NCBI): domain Eukaryota; kingdom Metazoa; phylum Chordata; class Actinopteri; order Perciformes; family Serranidae; genus Cephalopholis; species Cephalopholis sonnerati. Next base: position 41,601,398 of record JAGQAX010000015.1, read on the forward strand.
TTCTGTCAGTGGATCAGTCCATCATGTATTGCCAGACGTAAGGCGGGAAATAGATAAAGGACAGAAAGCACAGAGTAAAGTTAACATTAATACAAACTAGATGGATAAGGGAGTTAGAAAAAAGAAAAGGTCAGAGACAAAAAGGACTTGAGGCTGATGCCACAGTGCTTCTAACGAAATGAAGAGGAGGAAAGAGAAAGGTGGACCACTGGCTGATACCAGTGGGGTAACGTTACAGGCAAGGGACAAGAAGAGGTCGTCACTGTCCTCTGCTGAGGACAAGTGACACAACAACTTCTCAACAGGTCATGCCGCTATTGCTCGGCTAGCTCATGTAGTGACAGCTTAAAGAGAGCTAGCCAGGTACAGACGTACTGCCAGTACAGTGTTTCTAGCTCAACCTTTTAGTACCAGATTAGTTTGCAAGGTACCTCAACAGAGGGGTGACCAAAATGGGAATGGTAAGGAACGGTTCTTTTGGTACCATCCACAACTGGACTGAACCGTACCGGACTGCTTAGTGGAAACAGAGCTTTTGTCTCTTTCAGTTGTCAGTCTGGTTGAACCATCGTACAGCATTTTGTTCTCCATGTACAAAACCCGTCATACTAGATAACATTTATTGGTAAAGAGGACTTTCTATAACCGAGACCAAACAAATGGAGACGTCTGACTGGACCACATCAAGCTTTGTGGCAGCAGATAAACATTTCAACAGTAGTGTATCTGTACCCCTAAACACAACTTTCAGAGTGCACATGGATACAGTCAAAAACACAGATTTTGCTGCCATCAGGCTGTCAGGCTGTGTCTTTTTGTGACAGATGATGCATAATATTCAGTCTATGTTCACAGCATGGTGATGATAAAACAATATGACTTCTTTATTCCAGTGTCACCATTATGAAACTTGAATTGCGTTTGTGGGCAGAGGAAAAAATGAGTTCTATAACAGAATCCATTTAAAGTGTCTTCTTTTAAAGTGATCTTTGAAAATGCAGATTTGTTGACGCACTCACAGTTTATTCTCTGACATTTAATCCTCCTGCGACTGACAGAAAACAACTTTTTACAACACTTATTTTGAAGCGCAGCTGAAGTCGCTGTGGCGGGATGAGGAGGTGGAGGGGAGGTTGAGAGCACTTCGGGGATCCGGGCTGAGGAGCGAGTGAGTCAGGCTGATTTAAATCTGTCTCGTAGTCAACAGGACGACTCCAGCCAACACGCACGACGGACGCTTTTAGAGACAATGACGAAAACAACATGAGTCACGCGGCAGCAGAGAAACTGACTTCAAGGACGTGTTGGAGATATCATACTGCATAGGAGGAAATAATAACCTGCGCTGATGTTTGAGGACAAAAAATAACCACCGAGTCACAGAGAGGTGAAACAAAGCACTCATCTATGATCATGGCATTACGGGGGATGTTCACACTATTTATATTTGTTGGTAGAACACGGCTGATACATGGTTTCATTACAAAGCAACCTCTGCAGCCACTCTCAGGTGTATTACAGACATCAGTTGTATTTTTATCCCTGTTTTTTTTAGTCTTCTCTTGGTTTTGATCAAACAGCATTTATACAGAACAAGAGAAACCTTATCTCTTGTAAACTTATTTCCATGATTGTAACAGGCTGTTCTCATGAACTGTTCATATGTTTTCCTACAAAAAGTAATGCACCCAGAGTTGTGCGGATTCCAATTAAATATGAGCCAGTAATTCATGCATAACCCACATATTTTGGAAGGCTGCAATCACATGACAAATGAACTGATAGGAGTAAACATGGAAGCAGTCCCGAGCTGTCTAAGGCTGCTTTCACCTGCCCTGTTTGGCAAGTTGGTTTGCCCACTCAGTGCACCTCGTTTGTGCGGGTGTGAACACACTAAACCAACCGCACTGAGACCTTCTTGAAGAGGTGGTCTGGTTCCAAAGGAACTCTGGTGCGGTTGGTTTGTGGTGAGAACGTGTTCCGACCTGGATCTGAAGCAACTGCAGTCACATGACACATTGTTTGGGTTAAACATGAGCATGTTACAGTCCTGGAGGATTATTAATGTGCGCCTCCTCCTGTACTGCCTTAATATGCACATTCAGCACATCCAATGCATCAAAACATTGTTTTCTAGTTGGAGCCGCGCCTCGTTTTCAAACTGTATGCTTTGACTCAAATGAACAATGACAGCAATATAGTCCACGATGAGCAGCGCTAAAATCAACCTGCGTAGTTGTCCCATACTCAGGAGGGCATGAGTTCTTGAGTACTCAATTTGGACACCAGCATTCCTTTGACATATGGACTAGTCACGGCTTTTGGGTTTTTGATTGAATTTAAGATCCACTTGGCAGCTGTGGATGTGGTCCATGATGTTACTTACCTTCCTGAGAAACTTTCTTCCATGGATGGGGGGGGTACATGAAGGCAGCATTCTGGATCTGATCGTTGATGTCTTCATCCTCATTGAAAGGGAATGTCCCACTGAGACTGCAGAGCAGACGAAAAAACTGAGTTTGATATAAAGTATGGAAATTACATTGCAGATTAAACCTGTAATTCAATACAAGTTAATAATTATGGCATGGCGATGGCTTCACTGTGGACATTAGAGTTTTATATAGTAGTCCATTTTAGAGGCAAGAGAACAAAAACAAAAGCTGAAAGAAAGGTAAGAACCCAGAGCTAAACAAAAGCAGAATAATAAAACTGAGACCAAAATCATCAGGTGAGTCTCCTACCTGACGTAGATGATGACTCCGACCGACCACATGTCCAGAGAGCGGTTGTAGCCTTTGTTCCTCAAGACCTCGGGAGCGAGATATGCCGGCGTGCCAACCACTGAACGCCTGAACGACTTCTCGCCAATGATCCGAGCAAAGCCGAAGTCACACAGCTTCACCTGAAACAAGTGAGGATGGAGGTGTGTTTTCAAATAAACTTCACATGACAAATGACATGTCTTGTTGGTTACACTGTGGTTTACCTCACTGACATCCTTCAGATCTTTGGTCTGTAAACACTTAAAATGAAGGAATGCTATTGGCCACCAGCTGAGACCACTTACAACCAAAAAGTGACTGTAGTTTAGTCAGTTCCCAAAAACCTAAGAACAACTTAAGTTAATGCAGTACAGTCATATTTTTTTTTTGCTTCACTGTTAATCCTCTTGTGTTACTGGTTTACTTGTTTATCTAAGATTTGTAGGTTTCTGCAGGTCTAGCCCACATGTCTGAATTGCCTCTCACTGCTGTGACTGGGAGAGCTGCAGCCTATGTATGCCTTTGACAATGCCCAACACGATCACAGCAACGTATTCTCAATGGTCGTATGATACCCTATGAAATTGCGCCCCACGAATAACGTAACTTCCTTAACATACTGTACGTAATTAATGTAAAGTTACGAAGGTTAGGTTTCGGCAATAAAAGTTACTGTGGTTAAGTTTCAGAAAAGAAACAAAGTGAGGATGTACCTCAAAACGACTGAAAGTTCACACATATTTGAACAAGTGACTCCTGGGGAAAGTCCGTTTTTTTGTGACCCTGGACTGCTTCCTTGTTTTACTGCCGTCGGTGAACAAGGCAACATGATCACGGCCTTTTATAATACGGGGGATATGTATGAATTTGGGTGACATGCAGGTTAATTGGTGACTCTAAATTGTCCGTAGGTGTGAATGTGAGTGTGAATGGTTGTCTGTCTCTATGTGTCAGCCCTGTGATAGTCTGGTGACCTGTCCAGGTGAACCCTGCCTCTCACCCAGTGTCAGCTGGGATAGGCTCCACCCCCCCGTGACCCTCAAGAGGATAAGCAGTTGCGAAAATGTTTGGATGAATGGATGTTAAGTATGAAGCTAATATGTCAATTGACTGTTTTGGCTCTCTATCTACTAAAATCTGGTTACAAATGTTTTGGGGTTGGGAAATGAATTAAAATAGCTTTGAATAGTCAAGAAACAAATGAGTCTAAAGCTTATAGCAAAACGATTGGTAAACTTAATGTTAGCATGTTAGATAACTTTACCATAATTTGCCCCCATTCATAATGACATGGCTTTATGTTAATGATCCTGTAAATTCACTTTAAATGTCTATCAAAGGCATAACCAAAGTCAGTTAAAGCTGTTCTTCCATTTTTTGTCCATGTACATGAATGGTCTCATTTGAAAGGGAAGGCTCTGAAGTTTTTCTGTAAAGTGTTTCTGTCCTTGAGTTATACAAGTTTTAACACACTGAAATAAAAAAAAATGCTGCAGATGACTAGAACTGGGAGGTTTTAGCTGGAAAACACAAAGGGGCTATATCATGAAGCCTCAAAAATTCAAAGCAGACAACAATATCACAGAAAATAAACATTTTACATGTTTTTCTGAGGTGTTGTCCTGAACAGAGGGTCAAACAATGAACTGACTGTGTGATTATGAGTTAAACACTAATCAGCACTGACAGAAATGTCTATTTAGGAGCTTACTGTATGAAAAAAAAAAATAGAAAACCTAAATTGACAAGAAAGACATTTTGTCCTTAAGACTATAAAGGAGCCATATGTTTTTTCTTTCTGCACATTTATAACAGCCTATGATGACAATAAGGGGTTAAAATCTGCTGAGGAGCTTTGGAGTATCATTGACTACAAGACCCATAGGCCTTTATGGCATGTGGGCCAATTAAACGGCTTTAAACCCTTTAGATGCTCCTTCAGCTCAGGCCCTGATTGGCTATTGAGGCCATAGCAAAAGCATTGGAGGGCACCAGTTGGCTCAAGCGAAGTGTCACTGGAAAGGTCAGGAGTTTGCCTGCATTGTGAGAAATGCCAGTGGGTTTGTACACAGATCAGAAGAAATTATGGATAGTGTGTGTGAGAGAGATGACATGGGAGCTGTCTAAGCTATGAGTCTTTCCCCATTTTTCCTCTTTCGGGGTGTCCAGGGAAAATCTGTGTTCGTCCCAATCGCGTTTTCTATCAACACCGAGACCACAGGACATCATGGTCCAGAGCCCTGACTAAACAGGAACGATCACTGTTCGCCGTCTTTGTAGAACATTGAACTGAAAAGAAGCAACTTAATCTGAATGTTTGTCAAACTGTAACGTTGTGTTGGCGAAAGCTTGCACTGTAGGTATTTTTATTTATTTTACCTTTATTTAGACCGGTGATGTTATCGAGACACTCAGTCCCATTCCCAAGAGAGACTTGATAAAACTTAGTGGACACAGGGGGCCATCTACAGGCAATGTCTGGTGGACACAGACTTACTTTATTGGCCCTGGGCCATGGTTAACCCCGATCAGTCATCCTGTTTAGATGTGAACACAAGAGGGAGGATGAGTGTGATGAAGCTGCTGACAGTGAAGAGCTGCTGGCTGCAGTCGTTGCAGGATGATTCACACACACTCAGGAGAAAGATGGAAGTGATCAGAGATACGTTGGCTCGCCTCACCGTCCGCTTGTGATGAATCAGCCCTCTTCAGCTTCTAAACTGCAGCTCACAGCTATTTTGGGTTACCTTTGATTTAGAGACGGTCTCTCCTCATTCAGGTGGATATTCAAATGTAGGTGGACTGACACTGTTTTCAGGTGTTGGTAAAACCTACGGGAAATCACTTAGTTCTGTACTAGACACAGATGAATAATTCACCACATTTCAGACTGTTCCCTTATGTAGCCCTTAGCTGCTGGTTAGCTAGCAAGCTAATGCGCCAATTTGATACGGTTACCCCTACAGCTAACAAATGTTAGCTCATTAGCAACTTAAGTCTGTGTTTGGGGAGTTTAGTTATCAAGATTTCAAGAGTCATGACGGAAGACGGAAGTGCTAGCATGTTGCCCTGCTGCGAGAGCTGTAAACAGTCCCAGAGGGACATGTCCAATCTCCGGGAGAAGCTCAAGCGGCTCGCCGAGGAGTTGCGACAAAAAGACCACCTCTTAAGTGAGTTTATGGACACTGCGGCTACACAGTCGGAAATAATTAACATCCTGAACTCACCATCAGCAGCCGACACGATCCTCTGGGACCCCTCATCAGCCCGCAACCGTCCATCCGTCTCCACTCCCAGCTCACGGAGTCTCTGGTCGGAGGTGGTGTGTAGAGGTAGGAGACGAATATCACGAGCTGTCTCTCCTCCGCCACTCGACATCACCAACCGCTTCTCCATCCTGCCGACCGATGTCAGCGTGCACCCCGATCATGCAGCCATGCCTGGGGCTGATGCGGCTCCTCCGAGCGAACCGGCTGTATTGGCTGCACTGCCGGCACCTCCACTTCCTCCACTATCGGCGGCTCCTGCTCCGGTGGCCACAATGGGTCCTCCAGCCTCCGTCCCTGGGGCCACGGTGCTCGCGGCGGGTCCTCCGGCCCCCGTCCCTCGGGCCACGGTCAAGTCGCCTTCTCCGGCGGTACACATGGCGGCTGCTGCGGTGGACCTCTCCGGGAGCGGACGCGTCAGCCCCCCGCGAGCCGCTGGCGCTGGTGGCGAGCCCACGGCTGTCCGCACCGCATGTCATAAGGGACGCCAGAAGGGAAACCGGCCGGGGAAAATCTCCACTGCTCCGTTTGCTTTGGCCACTCCGGCTACTTCAGCGGCTCCGGCTATCTTCACGGCTCCGGCGGCTCCGGTTACTTCGGCTGCTAGCACCGCCAATGCTAGGAAGGCTAATGCTAGCACTGCCCTCCACATCCCACCTCCACAATACATCTTGGTTGGGGACTCCATGGTCAGATCCGTCGCCCTCCAGAATTCCATCACATACTCCTTCCCCGGTGCAAAAATTCTGGACCTGTATAAACACATCCCGGCCATCGTCGACAGACACCCCTCTGCTCACACGGTTTTGCTGCACTGCGGGGTGAACGACATGCGTCTGAGGCAATCGTCTAAACTCCGCAGTGATTACGAGCAGCTGGCTGAACTAATTGAGTCACTGGGGAAGGCTTGCATCTTCTCTGGCCTCATCCCGTCCCTCAGACTGGGGTCAGAGAATTTTATCAGACTCTACAGTGCCAATCAGTGGTTGTCGGTTTTCTGTTCAGCTTGTGGTTATGGTTTCATCAACAACTTCAACATCTTCTGGAAAAAACCTCACCTATTCTGGCTGGACAATTTCCATCTCAACACCAAAGGTAAAAAGAAACTTGCATCCCACCTCTCTGCACATCTCTCCGGCCATACAGATTGACGCCATAAGACCATATCCACACCCACCTTACAACCCTCACATATTTCAGTAATAACACACTACAGACCACCACACATCTACCGCCTGTCCCGTGACAACCTGGTCCATGTGAACATTCTCAGCGAGACTCTCATCCAACCAGCTCACCGACAACCCTGAATATGGCACTTTTTAACGTTCGTTCTTTATCCAATAAGTCTTTTATCATTAATGATCTGATTTTAGATAACAAATTAGACTGTTTGTTTTTAACTGAAACATGGCTCGGCACTGACGCTCCAGCAGTTCTCACTGAGGCTTCCCCACCCAATTTTAGTTTTGCATTTTGTAACAGGAAGGGTGGAAGAGGTGGTGGGACTGCTGCAATCATATCCAACTCCATAAAAACAAAGGACATTCATTTTAATCATTACAACTCATTTGAACATCATGCCTTTGTTTTTAGCAGTCCTCCTATTTTATGCATTACTATTTACAGACCACCCAAACACAATTCCTCCTTTATCAGTGAATTTACTGAACTTTTATCAACGGTACATTCCACACATGACAGGGTTTTAATAACTGGTGATTTTAACTTACACGTTGATAACTTGGATTAAGATTCAACAACAGCTGAATTTTTAAATATTTTAAACTGTATGGATTTTAAGCAGCACGTCACACAGCCAACTCACAACAGAGGACACACCCTGGACCTGGTCATAACCTATGGCCTGTCCACTGGTGTGTCCTCTGTTGTTGACCTGGCTGTGTCTGACCACTACTGTGTGTTTTTTAATCTCACCAGTTTTAATTCCAGTCTTAGTCACCAGGAGGCCTCAGTGAAAACAGTGAGGAAACGTCGTCTTACCTCTGAAGTGGCTGCAAATTTTATTGAGATTTTAAAAAGCACTCCTGCTGAGATTTTACCTGCACCATGTGATTTTATTGTAAATGATTTTAATAACAAACTTATGTCGTCACTGGATGCAGTTGCTCCATTTTTAACAAAAACTGTAAAAGCAAAGAAAACATGTCCATGGAAAAATGAGAATACAAGAATATTAAAACGAAAATGCAGGAGTGCAGAGAGAAGGTGGAGAAAAACAAAACTGACAGTTCATTTTGAAATATACTGGGACATACTCAAAAACTACAATAACACAATCAAACTGGCAAGAAGAACCTATTTTTCAAACCTCATAATAAACAATAAAGACAAACCCAGGTTCCTATTCTCCACCTTCGATCTTTTAACTAATACTGATTTTAATAAGTCCTCCTTGGCTCCATCTGGAGCCCTCTGTGAGGACTTTGCAGACCACTTCAGAGGTAAGATTGATAACATCAGATCCAGTCTTTTACCCTACCAGAATGTTGTTTTTAACTCACCTGGATCAGTGCTTTTACCTGAGGAGACACTGGAGAGTTTTGCCCTGGTTGATGCGAGGACACTTGGTCGAGTTTTCTCCCAGGTAAACCCAACAACCTGCCTTTTAGACCCAATTCCCACATCACTTTTAAAGACATTTTATGAATTCTTTGAGGAACAGATTCTAAACATAGTAAATTGCTCTCTTCAGACGGGTGTCTTCCCCACTGCCTATAAAACGGCGGTGGTGAAGCCCCTTCTGAAGAAGAGCAATTTAGACTACAGTATTTTTAATAACTACAGACCTGTATCCAACTTACCGTTTTTAAGTAAAATTTTAGAAAAACTGGTTTTAAACCAAGTAAATTATTTTTTAAAGAGAAACAGTATTTTAGAGAAGTTTCAATCTGGTTTTAGGATGAACCACAGTACCGAGACAGCTCTTGTAAAAATTTTAAATGACATCAGGTGCAATTTAGATAATCATAAACTCACAGTCTTGGTTCTGCTAGATCTTAGCGCTGCCTTCGATACAGTAGACCATCACATTTTATTAAATCGGCTGAAGCACCTGGTCGGCCTCTCTGGTACTGTTTTTAACTGGTTCAACTCCTATCTCACAGATCGATCTTTCTTTGTAAGTATGGATACATGCTCCTCCAGAATACATGAAATCAGGTGTGGGGTCCCCCAAGGGTCAATTTTAGGTCCACTTCTCTTTAATCTTTACATGCTTCCCCTGGGGGATGTCATCAGGAGACACGGCATCAGCTTCCATAGTTACGCTGATGATACACAGCTGTACATCGCCGTGTCTCCTGATGACTCAGGGCCACTTGATGCCCTTTTTAACTGCATTTTAGATATTAAGTCATGGATGGCAGAAAATTTCCTACAGCTCAACCAGGACAAAACTGAGGTTTTAGTTATCGGTCCTGAAGGTCAGAGAGAGAAACTTTTACCAAAACTACAGGATTTTAAACCATCACAATCTGTAAAGAACCTGGGCGTTATTTTTGACCCTGAGCTCACTTTTATTCAACACATAAAGAACATTACTAAGATTGGTTTTTACCATCTTAAGAACATAGCCAGGGTCCGCCCATTTCTCTCTCAGGCCAGTACGGAGGTGCTGATGCATGCTTTTATCTCTAGTCGGTTAGATTACTGTAATGCCCTGCTCTCTGGTCTTCCCAAAAAGAGTATTTTAAATCTACAATTACTACAGAACTCAGCCGCTCGCGTGCTGACGAGGACCAGAGGGCGGGAGCACATTACACCTGTTTTAAAATCGCTGCATTGGCTCCCCGTCCGTTTCAGGATTGATTTTAAGGTTCTTTTGCTGGTTTTTAAATGTGTTAACGGCCTTGGGCCCTCTTATCTATCCGACCTGCTTTTACCATATCAGCCCTCGCGGACCCTGAGGTCCTCTGGCACTGGCCTTTTTATTGTTCCACGAGTTAAAACCAAAACCCACGGTGAGGCAGCATTCAGCCATTACGGCCCCCGTTTGTGGAACAGCCTGCCGGAGAACCTCAGGGCCGCAGAGACTGTTGATATTTTTAAAAGGAGGCTCAAGACCCACCTTTTTAGTTTAGCTTTTAGTTGACCTACTTAATTTATTTCCTTATAGCTATTTATTTCTTTTATTAATATTTAATCCTCAATGTTTCTAATGATTTTTATTTATTTATTTTACCTTTTAAATTTTCTTAAATCTGCTCTCTTCTCTTTTTACAATTTTTAGACTGATTCATATCTTAGTCTTTAGCTCCAGTGTTTCCTCATGGGGGCCCTCCGCAGCGGTAGTTATGCCTGCTCTCCATGGGGGGGCGCTGTCCTGGGGACCCCTCAGTGTGCACCCCGGCCCAGGTGGGGATCCCTGGGGCGGTGCTCCCTGTGGATGAGAGCTGTGGCACCTCTTGTTGCGGACGGCCCCCTCACGTTGTCCTCACCTGGACCCTCGGTGTCGAGCCATATCAACATTTTATCTTTGTGTGTGTGTATGTGTGCGTGTGTGTGTGTGCGTGTTTGCGTGTGTGTGCATCTGTGCGTGCGTGTATGTGTGTTCGTTTGGACGGGGGTGGGAAGGATGGGTTTTCATTTTTATCTATATATTTTGTTTTGTTTTATTTCATCTTGTTTGTTTTGTAAAGCACTTTGTGTTACACTGATTTGTATGAAAAGTGCTATATAAATAAATAAAGTTTGAGTTTGAGTTTGAGAATACAATTTGGATAAAAATGACATTAGCGTGGTGGCTATTGTAGCATAACCTTCCCACTTAGTTCTTAATGGCTTTTTTGTCATCACTATGGCTGAAGAACTCAGTTCCAGCTTATTTTCAGATTCATTTTTCTCTCTTTTGAGTGAGCTCAGCTAGCAGTTTACCCATTTCCTGTCTTAGTGATAAGTAAGGCTAAACATGTCCTCGACCTCTGAACTGGACTCACTGACATGAAACTGATATCCATCTTCTCATGTGACTATACGTCAGACTTTTCTTCAAGATGTCTTCATTAAGTTAACAAAGTCAGGACCCCAACGGTACGCCGGGCTTTGAAGCCAATTTTCGTAATGGCCATTCAGTGTTACTGCAATGTCCAGGGTCCGTCACATGATGCCCTGCGGCCAGTGCTGGGCTTGTTACTGTAAAAATGTAATCTATTATTCATTACTCGTTACACTCTTCAAAAGTAATAATACTACATTACTTATTACTCCCTGCCAACGGTGATTTGTTACACGACTCGTTACATTACTTTTCTGGTATTTTCCGAGGCTCTGTCTGACACACGGAGAGTCACTTTGAAGCAATGTTTCATCCAACACATATCCAACCAGAAGCTTCACTACTTCTTTGTAGCTGCAGCTGTCAGTGATTAAAATCCAGTTTTGGTTGTTTAGTCAGTGCACGCTGCTGCGCTCCAAAAGATACATGATGGCGTCACTCTGGCGTTTGAGCGTGCCTGCTGTCCTTTAACAACAGATTTGAGGGCACAAAAACGCAGCAGGTGTATGGCCCTTAATACATCCATGGACAAACTGCTGACTCACTCAGCTAGCTTCCGTTAGCGCCCGAGCTAATGTTAAAGCAGCTGTTCCACACTACCGCTTTAATACATGAGCATTTTGTTTGTTTCCTGATATTTGAGAGTAGCAGGCTCTGCAGATTTATACACAGAAAGTAAAGTGTGTGAGCCCAACAGCCGGCCTGATGCATCATTAGAGCTAACAGCTAACAGTCTGTCTGACACAAACAGCTATTTCTGGAGAGGAGACTGAAAACTGCAGAAAGCTGCTAATAGTTACACTGAGAGCTAATGGACCCACTGCCTGTGTCTGGTTTGTTTTCCTGTCTGGATCTTCCTGTTCCACCTCTTTCCTCCATGTGTCTCTGTCTGTGTGGCCTAAATCATGGTATAGATATATGTACTCACACACACACACACACACACACACACACACACACACACACACACACATCTTTCTGTAAGTGTCATCTCCTGGTATCATGAAGCATGGTGGTTGTCAACACAGTCATGTATCATGTGCAGCTCTCAGCTCCATATCTGAGTCGTCCTCAGGATTTTTTCGTACAGTTCTTGTTGGCGTTTGGTCAACATGCATCCAGAGTTTTAAAATAGTTTTGTATGTTTACTGTCCCAGTGCCAGCCACTTCCAAGTTTCACATTTTCCTCTCACCTGCCCTGCAGTGACCTTTGTGTTCCTGCCATCTTCCCTCACCTGACCTCCTCCGCCCACCTGCACACCTGTTCCCACTTACCCGTCAGCACAGTGACAAACATACTGACTCACTTCCATTCGTGGTGCCTCTGCCCTCGGTGTTACAGCCATTTTCTCTGCCAGGTTTGAACTTTTCCCTGTGTTTGACCTCGAGTAAACTTTTATTTTTACCCGCCTGGTGTCAGAGTCAAACTTTTGGGTTTTAGGTTTTTACTGAGCTTTTGCACTTTGTCCATGACCCTTCGAGCCTCTGTATTCTCTAACCCTCCTACAGACTGAGATTTTCTCAGTCTTAAAAGTTTAGCGCAGCTACTGTGCGACATGGATCTAATAAACTCAGGTAAACATCAGGTTTGACGTATGCAGACTGTACGATGACAGCTCCTACTGAATCACGGGCTAAGGCCTATGATGCAGTGTCTTCCCATACTGAGTGCACAGTAATGCTGCACAGATCATTACTTCTCCAACTGTGAAGCTCAACACAGAGGCTCACATTATTAACCAACCTGAAGTTTTTTGGGGCCGCTCTCACTGTGTGACATAGGACCACCGTTCAAGGACCATTGGCGAAGATTATCTCTCAAAAACATCTGCTTGTCACAGAGTTTATTTTCAACAATAATTTAAAATCCAATAGAAAACCTGTTGGTTTTTTGATCAGTGATTCAGGGCGACACTAACCTCTGCGTCTGCCTACAAAAAAAAAAACGTAATCCCTGGAGCACGCTATTCCAAAAACGTCTAATATTCCAGACCTAGAGGGGAACTACGCCCATTTTAAAAATTTATACGTTATTTCTGCGGTCTAAGGCTGTCTTAAAAATATTAATAAACTCTCTCCTAAATCCAAAAACAAGACTGTTAAACTCATATTGTGTTGTCATAGGGTATAACGTCTGCAGCTGCTCCACAGTCGGTGAACTGGGGAAGATGTTTAAGAGGAGAGTGTTCTCAGTATATCGGCACATTTTTGTTTTCACAGCTGAGAGTGTTACAACAACAGCTCCAGACTTATGACATCACAAACTATAAATTTACCTCTCTGGCTTCTGGCTTTGACAGAGAGAAACTCAAGTTCACAAATACTGATTGACTGACTGCAGACTGGAAATCTTAATTTAGGTGATGCTCCCCTTTAAATTCTCAATATGGGAATACACATTTTAATAGTTTCTGCTTCAATATGAGTGATTATACTTTTAAATTAATGTCTGCACATCAAGTCTTTATACAAAAGGAATTTTTTGACTAAAAAAAAACTGCACACATAAATTGTGAACACTGACACAGAAACTTTAACCAAGAAAAAACAAAAATAAAAACTGAAAGCACTTGAATAAGTTTGAATTATTCTTTCAGAATAGATAATAAATAGAGCTTCACATCAAAAAGACTGAAAAGAAGCCGTTAATACAGTTCAACCACACACACACACACACACACACACACACACACACACACACACACACACACACACACTCAGTACCTGTGGAAATGAGTCTGCAGACGCCAGCAGGACGTTTTCAGGTTTCAGATCACAGTGGACGATGTTCTTGAAGTGCAGGTGACGCAGAGCCACGAGAATCTGACGGTGACACAGAAACAGAACAAAGCATTCAGTAAAAACTCACTTGAACAACTGTATGAGAAACTTTTTTAGAGTGGCGCCAGAGGAACGATCAGTGTCGTTATTACCAACGGGGTTCATCCTCTGCGGTGCAGGAGTGTGAGTATTTAATGGAAATTTGAATTTTGATTTTTCCTCAGTAAAGTGGCCTGATTGAAGATAACAAACGTCACAAACGCCCCCACATGAAGCAGAGGTCTCCTTGTGTTTGTCCAGAACTTCAGAACCAATTCACACTGACTCACTTTTTGAGTCTTGAGCCATCTGATCTCTAAAAAGCTGTGTAAGAGCATTCAGAGTGTAAAGCACACTCCTAAATCTCATCTCTGTGTGTGTGTGTATATGTGTCACCTGTGTGACCAGGAACTTGGTGATCCTCTCAGGCAGTCGTCCTTTCTCACTGGACAGGATCATCTCCAGCATGTCTCCATGTAGCTTCTCCATGACGACAAACACTCTCTCCGGTGTCTCGAACATGCAGTCCAGGTTAACCACGCCCGGGTGGTGCAAACTCTGGAGGAAGGAGGGGGAGATAGTACTTTTATCCAAGCTTCAGGAAGCTTGGCTTTGGATTTGGTTATTCTCTAGATGTACTTTATTAAGGATTTCTCTCTCTGACTTTTCCAGCTGTCTAATTCCATGGGCACATCCCATGTCCTTTATTTGTCATGTCCTCGCTCCTCAATCCTCGCTTAAACCAGAAGTTGTTCAGACCGTCCCAGAGCTCTTATTTGTGCTCTGAGGAGAAATGAGCAAGGACACATGAGAGCAGCCTTCACGGTTTTTTATCAGTCAACACAGCCCTGTATTGTATTGAGTGGATGCTGCAGCTGATTGGACTGATCTGATACATCACATCATACAGGAGTGAAGACAGGTGAGAGATTAAACTCAAGTGTATCATCCCAAATTTGATATTTAGGCCTTGTTTCCTCTCTCCTTGCATGGTTTCCTAGTCTCTCTCCAAGGGTGGGAGGGAATAATGTTGAATTTTCACATCAAGTTACGTTGTGTTCACACTGGGTGTAAATAAAACAATTTGCACGAGTGAATTACACGTAAAGTCAATGTAAAGACACAATTTGATGTGAATTCCTGCCGCATGGTGCGATGGACAAGATGGGAAATAAGCGAATTAAGCAGCAGTAGCGTGGTTTTGCATCATATGCTTTTTTGTGAGACTTGAAAAGTGTTACCTCCAGCAACCGCTGCAAATTTTCACATCGCAAAGTGAGCGAGTAGCACAAATTTTGTTACTTGCGGGATTTAAATGCTCGAATATTTTGTGTGATGCAATTGATTCTTGCGTATGAAGCGACTGAACACAACATATTCTAGCGTTCAAACTCACACAAGTAAACCAACATGAAAATTGGCGCTACTCGCTTGAACATTACCTGCTCAAGTTTGAACACTAGAGTGTTTTGACTCGCGTCATACGTGTGTGAAACCGCAGAGTTGGTGAATTGTCTGCTGACGCTGTGTTCTCTGCATCATATGTCCCCGGAGGATCTCAATGCTGATTGGCTATCATGGTGCGAGTTGATCAAGTTCAGATTTTTCAACTTGCAAAAAAGCGTATGATGAAATCTCGCTAAGCGCTTCATTTGTGCTGGTTAACTTGCGTTGCGTACATCGCGCTAACCGGCCAGAATTCACATCTAGCCACATTTGACTGGTCATATAATTCACCTGTGCGAATTGTTTTATTTGCTCCTGGTGTGAACACAGCATAAGATGTGAGTGAGGGAAACATGGGTGCAATGTAAGAGACTTTGGATGCACTCTTTTGATGCCATGTGATGCAGCGAGACAGACAGAGTGGAGCTAATGTGTTTAGCCAGGTGATCAATGACAGAAAAGACTAACCAAAAAGGAGCATTTTAACAACCGCAATGATTCAAGGGAGGCCTTTGTAACGTGGAAACATGATGATATGATTCAATGAGCCCTGAGCTGTGATGTCAACAAGCAGCTTTCAGAAAACCGGAAACATTTCTTCTGATAAATTATAAATGTGGCAACAACTCCAGGAACAGATTTAAATTCTGAGTCTGTTTTAATAAAATATTCACATGCTCATATGTCTGTGAAAAGAACTGATGTCGATTTAAAATCACAACGTGAAGAAATGAAATGAGATGAAATATTATATCAATATATTAATATTCCCTAAAGGTTCCTCAGACAGAGCAGAGCAGGTCTGAACTGAAGTGAACAGTGTGTGTGTACAGGTGTGTGTGTGGCAGCAGCAGCAGCGTTTGCAGGTTGAGCAACGCTGGAATATTACGGGATGTCACACCCCTACAGTGTTACCACGGTAATGAAGTCGTTCCCAACAGGAAGTCTCACCCACTGCCAACAGCACTGTGGTATGTGTGTGTGTGTGTGTGTGTACCTGCAGGATGGCCACCTCGTTGCGCAGCTGACTCTCCTGTTTGGTGGGGAAACGGAGTTTGTCAATGATCTTGATGGCGACGTCTCGGCCGGACTTTCTGTGTTTACCTGCATGAAAACACACAGAAATCAACATCATGAACAAACTCAGCTGTGACATTATTGGTTTTTTATACATCATCTTTTCTAAGCCCCGTTTACCAAGCAGTGCAGTACGTTACTATTCAGTTCAGTTCAGTTCAGTTCACTTCGTTTTTTTCCATCTCCACAGTGAAAAGTTGTGGATGGTACCAATAGCAGCGTTCCTTAGCGTCCCCATGTTTGGTCCCCCCTCTGTTGGGGTACCTAGCACACAGATCTGGTACTAAAAGGTGGAGCTGTGAACACTGCAGTCTGATTGGTCAGTAGAGGATGCTCACTCTGCTCAGGGCTGAGTTGTGTCTGGTTTTGAGGCTCATGTAACCACTGTTCATACTGTGGAGAGTTTGATTAGTAAACTGGAACTATAAAATGAAAGGATGTTTTGCTGCCTCTCACAGCAGCTGGAGTCGGAGAAAAAATCACTTCATTCATGTCTGATGGTTACTGTTGGTTTCAAAGGTACAATACCAAAAGTCTTTGGTAGAAACAGGGCTTTACATTAAGTTCAGTCATGCCTGGACAATTCGACTTGAGCTGCGTCTCTGAAATCAACTTTTTTTATGTATTAGAAATTCCAATTTATGAGGCAGAGAAACACATCCTGTGCTGGATTGAAGTCAAAATACTCAAAGAAAAAGTGATAATAAACTACTACCAAATATTACAACCTAATTCTTTAAATATTTTGTACAAATCATCTGAGATCCAGAAAAACAAAAGTTACAATGAACAATAAGTTAAGACTTTTACCCTACAAAAAGGTATTATGACTTTTCTGTCATTTAAATGTAAAATGTTTCAACCTTGTTGTTAAAATCTCGCCTGCTTGCCAACAAGTGACCGAAACAATCAGTGACTGCAGGTTTAAATGTTCCTTCACCTCCATAGACGATGCCAAACTGTCCAGAGCCGAGAACCTCGTCTGGGAAGATCTGATACACAGAGTTGATATCCTGAAAAACAGATGAATTGTTCTGAACGTATAGTCACATCAATCACTCAACATTGTTCGAGTAAAAAGTAAAGCGAACGCTCTGAAATGAAGGAAATCACTACAATCACACTGCACCCTCTGCCCCTGAACTGCTCTGAGGTCACAGCTCTGAGTGTCCTGGTCAGGAGAGAACAGAGACCCGGTGAACTGCAGATGCAGAGATGCAACAGACCCCGACCCGAGCATCAATGGATGCACGCTTTGGGAAACACACTGGGATGAAGAGAGGTCCGAAATTAGAGTAACCAAACTCCATGCAGGGTGGGGAGAAAACTCAGTGCTTTAGTCAGTGCAAAAGTCAATTGTTTTGGGGTCACAATTTGCAGTTGAAAACAGATTATAAATCTCAAGGCTTTCACAGCATATCGCAAAACATTTAAAACCAAAATAATATTGTGTCTTGACAGTATCGTATCGTGATTCCCACCCCCGATGGATGAGTCACAAAGGAAACAAACGAAAGCTGATGCTGGACAATCGAGGAGGTCGCAGCCCTGCTGTCATTTAGTCGGAGCAGAAATCTGCTGTGTAACACCAAAAAGTGACACCAGAGGAACTGAACATGTTGAAACACATCAGGGACATGATTTAGACAATTAAACAAGATTACAGGACAATAAGAACCTCTGTCTGTTCAAAACAAAACAACTTGGGACACAGAACTTCACATATTTGCTTCACGTATTTTTTCCAGTCGTTAACTTAAGCAGAAGTAATTAATCTCACAGTGTGGGTAAACTCAGTTACAAATAAATGTTCTGCATCTAAAAATCTGGGGTAACATCTTTCTTTTTTCTTTTACTCAGAGATCGTTTAATCTACATGTGTAATATTTTAAAGCAAAATTTTCTATGAGGTCCTTATTTTTTACTATGCTGCATTTTTATGTTGGAGGGAAGGTCAGGCATGTTCCCCTGAAAATCAGGGAGGGACAGTGAAAAGTATTTGTAGCTCCGGGGAGGGTCAAGATAAAAAATAAAAAATTGACAGACACACCACAGCCACCCCTCTGTGCTGACAAGTAGTGAACAGCCCCTTAATAATAACCACAAACACATTTCCTGTAAACTGTACTAGAGTACAGTACTTAAGTAAATGTACTCAATTACTTTCCAGCACTGGATGCACCTAAATGCACCGAAAGCCTGGAGCTGTTAAAAGTTGTGAAAGCTGTGAAGTTCCTTTGATGGAAAGCGGCTCTAACTGAAGTGGAGGAAGGCGAGGCCATGTGACACACAGTGGGTTCAACAAAAAAGTGAATAGCATCAATTCATCACCTGGTGGAGGAGTTCTCAGAAAAGCTTTTTGTACAGGAGAGCCCACTGAGTGTAACTACACAGCGTCAGTGATCTGCCACAGCTTTGACACCAAAACTGCTAAATATTTTCTCCTTGTCTGCAATCACGTCTCCCTTTTCTCCCCCGTTAGCTGACAGCCTAATATCACACCTCAGGCAAAGAGGACAGAAATACAATATTATAAACCTCCTCCCCCTTCCCCGAGCCTCGCTGCCTAATTACCATCCGTCGCCATGGAAACCGTTTGGCTGAGTGAGTAATCACAGTAATCTCCATTTGAGGTGCTTGAAGACGTGCTCACCTTGGAGACGGCGAAGGTGCACGCACTGCATGGAAATGGGACTGGATGTTCTCTGCGGTTACATTTGCATGAATAGAGTTTGGTGTAAATCTGTATGATGTGAACGTACGGGAGCGCCGAGATGCACCCTGACCCGCTCGGGGACGCTCTGTGACACGTTCTCCGGGTCTTCAAATGCAAATGAATGAGGAGGAGGAGAAAGCAGCAAAGGATCAGATGGAGGAGATAAACAGGATGCAGAATGTGGTCAGGGAAGGCAAAAGTCCTTTTTACACTAGAGTTTTGATCAGGTCCAACCTGACATGATCCCACGCAGTTTCTGTGCCCGAACCATGGCACCAGTTTTGGGCCTGAGCCCGATTAAAACCCCCACTGTGATTTGTATGTTATGCATTATTCTTTAAATATTACAACATCTATTACAAGACAAGGGCTGACATGTTTCCTTGCTCCACTCCTCCCTCTTCAACAGTCTGTCATCTTGTGCCCGACAGGTTTGGCAGAACAGGCTACACCCCTCGGTGCATCTAGTGCAGGGAGTGGTCCGTGACGATGCAACACGTAAATGATGAGTGCTCTTTGCTGTATCTTCCACAGCTCTCACACTGCTGTGGGGAGGCAGAAGGAAACACCGGCATTCAAGTCGCCTTCAAGTAGCAACTTCTGAGGCTGAGAAATGAAGCCAATGCAAAAGGGCCAAAAACTGCATTTCCTCTAATGTCCACTTGAGGCTGACTCCAAGAGCAAGTCCATGGTCATAGACCCCCTATGTCATAATGTCAACTTTACAGCAGAAATAAACATGTTTACAGCCTGGAACAAAACAGTTTTGGTCTCTAAGGCTAATTTCAACATTGAGGACACCTGCATGGGGCTGAATTTTATATGACTTACTGGTTTACATTTTATTAAGGCTTAAAGTTTTGCATGATTGAGGATTAGCGACAGGCTGTCTGCGAGGCGTCACCACAGTCTATGAGTCAGATCCACTCTCAGCTCCACCCTCTCGTCCAAATATGGTCACTTATGGCTCCAAAAAACCAAGATGGCAACAACCGAAATGCCAAACTCAAGGCTCCTAATGACAGTCCACAGACCAAGGGTTGACGTCACAGTAGCTACATCCATTATTTATACAGTCTATGGTTGCCTTGCAGCCCTCTCTCAGCCATGGTGACACAATTATCATTTTGGCAACTGGTGCCAGTTGGATGCTGTATAAACTATGGTTACAGGTGGAACTTGGCTCTGATAGTGGCCGTTGGCTGTGCAGCATCCAACAGTCACGCCATGACGCACATAACCGTGCGGAGGACGGGAGGGTTGTGTTAAATGATCAGGAGAAAGCAGCTCCTTTCTGTTGTGTGACTGTTTCTCAATATTTTGGATTTTAATGTGTATTTTCACAAATTTCTCGGCTGGACCGCAACAACGGGGCCGGCTCTACGAGTGACAGACCACAGCCGTGTCTCAATTCAGGCCCCGCAGCCTTTGAAGGACGCGGCCTTCGTAGTCGACGTCGGCCACGTCCTTTGGAGACCACATCTGGTCTGTGGAGGATTTCCTGGTTGCATCACCAGTTGTTCTCACCCTGACCTGTTGGCCTTCCTGTAACCTAGCAACCAGCTGCGCTTGATGAAAGTAGGGGTAAGCTAGTAAGTTAGTTAGCCCTAAATCATGGACCCAGAGATTATTATTGTATGTTTTTTTTTTTTTTTATTTAAAACCTGAGGAGATGATCCACCCCCGGAGACACAGCTGTTTGATATATTTTGGGCTGATGGACCATTTCAGGTAAACTTATTAAATTAAGATTGTTTAAGCGTGTGCTGTTAGCTCGTGGTCATGTTAACAACAGTTAGCTTGTTAGTTAACTTAATAAATAGTCACCATTGGCACGCAATGCGCCTTGGGGGAGGCTGGACCACAAAGGATTCATGCGTTGCATCCTCCAAATTCTGGGAGAGAAGGCTTCAAAATGGGACACCCTTGGTCGCGCCGATATGACACAATTGGTCCTCAAATGCAGCCTTCGAATTGAGACACAGCTAATGACTGAGTATGTATCAAATTAAAGTCCTGATTTCAAATTTAAAGCCCCCTAGAGTTTCATACAAGTCCAGCGTTATACAAGGTTTTGACCTAGCCTTGATTTTTCTCTTAAATGTGGGTTAAACAAACAGAACTGATTCTTCCAAACATCATCACACTATCCATCTCATCCTCTGTTAAAGGAGGAGCATTAGAAGTGCTTTGACTTTTGATTCAGTTGTTTTCTTGCTAATACTTCTGTATTTTTACATAAATGGAATTTTGTATGCAGGACTTTTACCTGTAGTGGAGTGTTTTTACACCGTGGCATTATTACTTCTTCTACCACTGAAGGTTACAGGGAGATACCTTTATTGCCTGACATGTGTCAACATGCATCACCAGCTAATTCTAGGTACCTATGTGTTAACTCCTCGTGCCCAGAAATGTGTATACGCTGTATACCTGCGTGTACACACCACTACACCTGTGTGTGTGTGTGTGTGTGTTTGTGTTTGCGTGTGTTTTCTTACCACGTTCTCCTGGATCTGGCAGTTGGAGACAGAAATACTGATGGAGATTTCCTCTGTTGATGAGACACAAACATGATCAGAGTCAAAACTGCAGGCAAACGACCAGCGTGAATCATCTTTAAAGGAAAGATTAAAAACACTGATGTTAAGAATTTAACTCCTAATGATGAATCTTATTTCAGAATAAAAACCAGTGCAAAATAATTAAACGTCACCTTTAAAAAACAGTTTTAGGTGACAATTTTGTCTCCAGAAGATTCTGTTCGAGTAATTTAGATTGTGTATTTACTCTAAGCAGTGTATGAACTCAGTGTATTGATAATAAATGTTATGAAATCGCAGCCTGCAGCCTTTTGGCGGTTAACACACAGTATTATTTTGGTGAACTCTTCCCCACAGGTGAACACACAGAGTCAGAGAAGGCACTGAGACCAACAGTGCAGTGTTAGTCATGATCACTTTGACGTCAGAGGAGGTCTGAAATATCTCTGATGGGTTTTGTGTGGGTGTCGACGGCCCTGAGAGATGTGAGAGTCTGCAGGAGAATTCAGCAGCAATGTGAACATTAATACCTGGGCTGGAAATGTGTCCTTTCACAGGCAGGATAATAACGCGAGAATGACATTTACATGCGTCCAATTTTATTCTCAAAGAGACTCTCTGCTGTACTGGAGGCTGGCTTGGAGGAGAGGTGTTCATATTACAGTTAGGGAGAAGATGGAACTGTGACTTTAACCTCTGTACATCAAGTGTTCGTCTTTCATGTCCCTTAATACTGAAAACTGTGTAATGCCATAATGTAATGATGCATTTATTGTGTATCTTCATGTTCCAGCTCTCCACGGAGTAAAATATTTCAATCAAAGACTATATGATTTTGATGATCAGATGTTAGAATTTAAGATGTCTTTGTCTTGCATTTTACACACAGTCTTGACCAAAAAAAATTCAGCCTGAGATATTTTGTATAATAAAAAAAACAGAGGGGATGAGGAGGAGTTTCTTCCCTTAGGATGTTCTGGTCCTGAACCATTGACTGTACAGATTTATACATAATTTATAATGGATAATTATTTCGATCCTCACCTCCAAATTCATATATTATTATTTACTGGTTAAATTATATCGTTTCAAAACTCACACTAAAAATCATATTGATTATATAGTCTTATTGATCACCATCTTGTTTTATATTTTAATCTTAATCTTATTTTCATCTTATTTGTTGGATTCATTTTTATTCTGTTTGTTACATTTACTCTGGAGCCTGGCATTGAAGACTTTTACTCTCTGTTGCACTGTGTATAATTATATATGTGACAACTTGAATCAGTTTGAAACTTTGGGATTTTCAGGAGAATTTCAGAAGTTGTGTTTGGCTAAATGAGTTTTTATCAACTTAGGCTGAGGTTGAAGCAAAAACATGTAAATGTTTCACTCAAAGGTCCAGTGTGTAGGATTTAGGGGGATGTATTGGCATAAATAGAATTCAATATATTAAGTATGTTTTCTTAAGTGTATAATCACCTGAAAATAAGAATCATTGTGTTTCCGTTCCCTTAAGAGTGAGCTGTTTATATCTACATAGGAAGCCGGTCTTCATTTACAGAGATCACCATTTTGCACCGCTATGTTTCTACAGTAGCCCAGAATGGACAAACCAATCACTGGCTCTAGATAGGGACATTTGCGTCTTTGCTGCTTTATTAAGTGTTGCAGGCTGTTTCAATCACCCAGGAGTCTCATTTATAAACATTGTGTAAGCACAAAAGGAGGCCTGAAAGAGGCATACGCCACTTCCTACACAGAAGTTGTGATGTATAAAAACAGACTCGATGGGAGAAACTTGGACCCATGCTTATGAGCATTTTGGAGACAGGAAATTAACAATGCAGATGGTGAAATGGAAGCCTGATTGTAGAAACTGTCAAATATTTTTGGCGCACACCATTTTTCTCTTTTATTGGTACGTACATTTTTAGTATGGATCCTACACACTGTTTTATACATTAGACCCCTGGTCTGTGTGTTTTGGAGAGGAAAAGACCTCTGTGGACAACAATTAACACAAAAATAATTTTGGTCAAGAGAAGAGTAAGCTGGTTGCTATCTGCAGTTCAGCGATAGATGCTGTTGAATCTCCCCAAATCTTGCACACTGAATCTTTAAATTCTGTGGTAGAAAAGATACAGCTACACAAACATTTCCAAAATGCAGATACAGTTTTCAAGGCCGTAAAGAGTGCTCAGGTCATAAGGATCAACAGCTACATAGAACTGGGTGTCGTCTGCATAGCGATAAACATCAATATTGTCTTCACCATACAAAGACTGAAAAGTTGTGGATCCAGAATCAAAACCTGTGGCACTCCTTAGGAATTTTCATCTTTAACTTTGACTAAAATGTACAGAGGCCCTGAGACAAGATGTTTTTGTCAAAGTGTCAAAGTTTACCAAAATTTGAAATTGATGCAATTTAACTTGGAAGTAATTAAATTTGATGTTAACTCTCATTGTTTACACTGTTAGTGTCACTGAGCTCTTATCTACAAAAGACAGGACAAAACTTTGAAAAAACAAAATAATCACATTAAGAACTAAATTTAAAGACAAATACTACAAATAATAAGAATGTTTGTGGGTTTTAAACTGTATGCGAGCTGTGTTGTCTTACTGTGTCCGCTGCGATGAGAGCTGTGGGAAATTCCTGTAGAGACGGCCGGCATGAGAGCGTGCTGGATGGCCATCTCCCACATCCGAGCCACATCCTGCCCCACACCGCTCACCTGAAAACAGCAGAACTTTGTTTTTCCTGTTGTTTCCTTTGTTGTTCCTCTCCTATTCAGGGCCCCTCATATTTTTTCTGTGACCTCTTGAAGGGGCCCAAACCTTAGCTTGAGAACCTCTGGACTAAACTGCTGAACTTCATTAAACAGATCCACTTGTGAAATTAATACAGCAGTGTTAATCATCTAAAACTGTAAACTTTACATGATTTTCAGAGATACTTCTTATACTTTGGTTACTGTGTTAAATGCATTCTGATTATAACATGTATGTTTTATACTTGTAATGAAGTACTTATAAATCATGGCATTGATACTTTTACTTCAGTGAAAGATCTGAGTACTTCTTCCACCTGACATTGGCAGTTGTCAGTAGTAGAATGAGCTGTTGTAGCTTTACTACATGACATAAACATCACATTATTCACCAGGATGCTGCTGCCGCTCACAGATGATTCAGCTCTCTGCAGGTGCTCTCCGACGTAGTAAACCAATGACGCTGTGGCGATCTCGAAACAGTGAGGATTGGCTCCATCAGGAAGCAGAGAGAAGGTCTGAGCCGGTTCCAGAGATAAGATCTCTGACAGAGGGATCTCCTGCACACAGACGAGGGACAGAGGATTAAGAAACAAGTCATTAACTCTTTACAAGACCTGCTGCTCAGAGCACTGACATGATCATGAGTAAAAACTCACAGCAGACTGGAACTGTCCTGTAAAATGTTACAAATCAGTGATGAAGGAGGCGGTGTCAGAGCTCAGCTTACCTTGTAGTATTTGCTTCCTGTGTCGTTCTGAAACAGCGTGATGCATTTACTGTCCAGCCGCCAGTAATGTCTCTTCCTCTGAAACACAGAGGTGGAGAGGAGGTGAGTAGAAGAGAAGTTAGATGAAATGACACGGAAAGAGTGAGATTAAGAAGCATAAAGACAAAAGTCCAGAGGAAGGTGAACAAAGAGAAGAGAAGGGAAACTCAACAGAATCACATTCAACTTGTTTCAACTTCCACACAAAGCTCAAGATGCAGAGCAGCAACATCTCACCTGACTGAAAAAAAAATTCATTACAGTTTTGTTTAATAAATTCAGTTTCCTATGAAAGCGTGTCTCAATATTGGCGCGAGATGTGCAGACAGAAGAAGAAAAAAATCTAAATAATCCCTTTGCTGTAACATTTTCGCATAATTTTGCGTCTGTTGACCGCTACAAATTATTTAACCTCCATCCATCCATCCATTTTCAACTGTTTATCCGAAGCGAGATTGCAGGGGCAGCAGGCTGAGCAAAGTCTTCCTCAGGTCCCTCTCCTTAGCGATGCTTTCCAGTTCCTCCTGGGGGACCCAAAGGCGTTCCCAGGCCAGATGAGATATATAATCCCTCCAGCGTGTTCTGGGTCTGCCCTGGGTCTCCCAGCAGTTGGATGTGCCTGGAATACCACAAACAGGAGGCGCCCAGGAGGATCCTGATCAGATGCCCAAACCACCTCAACTGACCCCTTTCGACGCCAAAGAGCAGCGGCTCTACTCCGAGCTCCCTCAGGATGTCCGAACTCCTCCCCCTATCTCTAAGGCTGAGCCCAGACACCCTACAGAGGAAACTCAATTCAGCTGCTTGTATCCACGATCTCATTCTTTCAGGTCACTACCCAGAGCTCATGACCATAGCTGAGGGTTGGGACGTAGATGCACCAGGAAATCGAAAGCTTCGCCTTACGGATCAGCTCCCTATGCACCATGACAGTCTGGCACAGCGCCCACATCACTGCAGAAGCCGCACCAAACCACTGATCCATCTCAAGCTCTATTCTACCCTCACTGTGAACAAGACCTCGAGATACTTGAACTCCTTCGCTTGGCTCAGTAACTTCCCCAACCCAGAGGAGGCAATCCACCATTTTCTGACAGAGAACCATGGCCTCAGATTTGGAGATGCTGACTCTCATCCTGACTGCCTTACACTCAGCTCCAAAACATCTCTAGAAGTAACTGCACAGCACACTGACTGGCAAAAAGAAAACACTGCTTGACTTGAAGAAATCTCACCTGACTGAGGGGTCTCCATTTGATGATTCGAATCTCCAACTTTCAAGGGGAAGCTGTACCTGATAGATTTACTTTACTCACTCATTAGTAAGTTGTGTTCTTAAATCAATAATTTAAGATATCAGTTTACTAACATATAGCAGATAGGCAAGTCGAATAAACAAAAGGGTAAACTGAGAGACAGACAGACAGACAGAGGGACAGACAGGTGCAGTACCAGAGTGTCCTTGCTGGTGTAGTGAACCATCCAGCCCTCCTTCATCACGTTGCTGCTCTTCCTCTTTGTGTGTTTGACCGACTGAACGACTCGCATCAGAGGGATGTTGTTGCTGGTTGTCGGGCTGCAGGGGGCGGGACAAAGATCAATCTCACATCTGTGTGTGTTTTTGTGTTTCTGAGTGTCTGTGTGTGTTTGTGTGTGTGTGTGTTTCTGTACCTGATGGCCCGGTTGGACTCGTCCAGGTCGGGGTCGTGCAGGTCACAGAGGTCGCTGGGCCCCGCCTCCAGCAGGAGACCCCCCTCTGATGTCAGGGCTTCATCCATGTCGTCCAACAGGCCGCCACCTCTGTCGACATCATGGTCGTCAAGGCAACCCTCCACCATGACGACGTCTGACTCCGCCCCCGGGCTCAGGAGCTCTGTGAATATCAGGACCAATGTTGTAAACCATCACTGTGAGGACTTTGTTGTATTAACATATGAATTAGGTTTACAGTAGGGTTTACATTAACAGGCGTGAGTGTGTTTGTGTGTGTGTGTTGAAACTTGCCTCCATTTTTGGACACTTCCCCCAAGCAGTTGTTTGGCACTTTTGGAGCACATCGTTTATGACAGTTAAATTTACAATCTGAGGACGAAGAAGAGCAGCCATTACATCACAGCAGATCACAGTTCCACATCTGACACTGTGTTGGCCGAAACACTCATTCCCCAAGTAAACACCACTTCTGTTGCCAACATGCTCACGCTGGTTTTTGATGATGTTGGCTGTAAGAGGTTCAATAGTTTACTAAAAGGAAGCTCACCTTTACACTGCAGGCCCTGTCTGAAGAGGCCTTTCAGCAGCTTCTTGCAGTGCTGGCAGACGGTGGGTCGGGTGTAGGAGTGGATCAGGAAGGTGTGAGGAACTTTCACCTTCGATAGTAAGATCTTGTCCAGTTCGATGGGACGGCCGACATACGACTGGGAGCTGGAGCGCCGCTCTCGACCAGGGAAGTAATCCAATTGGTTCTTCTGCTGTGAGAAGAGACAAAGATCAGGAGACCAGAGTGGAGGAGAAATCATGACTCTGTCAGACATGATCAACCAAAGAAAAGTAGATTTACAGGAGTAGATTAATTTAGAAGTAACTTATGATGGATGAACAGAAAATGTTCCAGATGATGGTTGGTTGCCTGAAAAAATGGCAGGTAAACTATCATGGGTTAAATTTTCAGGTTCAAATTTGTTCTCAAAGGAAAAACTTTGTTGTTGAACCAAAAGCTCACATTGCTGTTATTTAAAAAAGAGATCTTTCTTATCTCTTCAGTTTTCATTAAAATAAGCGTCAGGACTTTATATCAAGCACCCGATACACTCAAGTTTATGCTAAAAACAATAATAATAGAATACAGGTGTCATACAATTCAGGTTTTAATGAAGGTACAGTACATCTCAGCTCCTTGGAGATACACTGCTTCAGGTTGTTATGAGAGTATTACTATGGATAAAATTGGTGAGACTTACCTCCATGCTGGGACTGACTGGAGACTGAAAAACAGAAGACAGAAAGATAGTTGGAATGAGGTCTGAATGTTTTCATAAAAGACACTAAATGCAAAGTATCTTACTTTCCTCTGAAACAGTGACGTGATCCTAGGTTTTGTTTGTTCTGCATTTGGGTCCTCTGTAGGACTGAAAACCCAACAAACAGAGACTTCCAAAAACTCCAGCATGATTGTGTTTTAACAAAAGATGCATCATGCATGATGTATTAATCATCACCAATAACAAATGCATCATCAAGTACATGAACCTGCTAGCTTGGTAGCATGAATAAAATCTGCAAATTGCAGATTTCAGTGCAGATGAGATGTCAGGTTTTGGTTCTTTAACCAAGACTAGTCTTCCAAAAAACGAAAGAACAACAGTGACATGTTTCAAGCTGTTCTGGTGCACCGTTCGAGCATTTTCCTACGAGAACTAAGGCAACAAAATTTGTACTTATCCCAAGGAATGATGAGCCAGTAATTAATGTATAGCCCAGTCATTTTTGGAAGGCTGTGATCACATGACCAATCTGTGCAAGAGTAAAGAAGGAAGTGGTCCTGAGCAGTCTAAGGAGGCAGGTTTGGGCAGTGGTCACGTCACAAAACACAAGACTTTACCCAGAAGACCAGCGATCAGATCTGTGTGAGCCCTGAGTCATTTTAAGGTACGTCCTCACCATGTCTTTTTTCTAAACCTAAACTCTGTAACTTTAAGTTAATTACATAACTTCACATTAAGAGGGTAACGTCATTTGTGAGACGCTTATTTGTAAGATATCAGACAAACTGCTGTATGAAGATATGCTGCATGTTTAGGATGTAAATCATCTACTGACCAGTAAAGCATCGTCGGTGTAGTGGGGCGGTGAAGGCTCAGCAGAGAGAGGGCGGCCCAGGTTTACCAGCCCCCCTGTCAGGGAGACATTAGACGAGCGACGCCTCCTCACTCCGCTGCAGTTATTGGGGATCTTAAAGGCACAACGCTTGTGATAGTTCAGACCACAGCCTGGACAGGAAGTAAAACAACAGTAAAGTTATTAACCAGTGTCTCATTTGTTTAACACCTACATGGACAGAAATATGAAAACTGATGAACAACAGTTTATCTTTGTGGCTTCATGAACAGAAAACTACATCAATAAGTCTGTACCTTCACATTTGAGTCCCTGACGTACGAGTCCCCACAGCATCTCTCCACAGTGGTCACAGAAGGCCGGAGCTCGGTACGAGTGGACAAACAGACAGTGTGGACGGATCTGGAAGTCCTCCACTGTGGCTGAAGCTGCAGAAAACCAAAAGATGTTACCAGTTAATTCAACAACCAGAGAACCACTTCTTTCAGTAAGGCCCCGAGGATACTCCAAATAAGCCAAGCATTCAATGAGAGTTTAGGTTAAGATGTGATCATGCTCGAGAGTCGAACCAGGCCGAACCTAGAAACAGGGCCATGAGCGGGGCCATGAGCCCGTGGACCAACACAGTTCAGTCTGTCAAGGGGTGACAGTACCTGGGAGGGGCAGGCAGGGGATGTGGTTGATGAGGCAGAGGGTTTGGAACCAGCTGAGCAGGCGAATAAAGCAGAGCGACCAACATGGGACGAGCAGGGCGGAGACCAGGCGGAGGATTCAGAACCAGATAGGTGAGCAGACAGAGCAGAGGTGCCGACAGAAAGGCATCAGTGAAAGGCAACACAACGCAGCCGTAGGAAAACAGGAACCAGAGACACTGAGGCAGAACCTGTGGTCTGGGACAGAAGGCTGGTGTGTTGAGTTGTACGAAGAAGGCTAGTCTGAAGCAGACAGAGTTGGCAACGGGAGATCAGGCAGGTAAAGACTGCTGGAAAGTTTTGCATAAAGGTGAAGAACAATCTGGTGGAGGGTGACTGAGCTGGAGAGGCTTATATACTGGGCTGACTGGAGATGAGCTGCAGCTGTGGAGGCAGGTGAGTGGAGCTGGGCTGATGAGGTGGGAGTGACTGGCAGGTAAAGTGGGAAATTAGTGAGGGAGAGGAAGGGCAGGGAAACTGGGAGAATGCTGTGACAACATAAGCACGGGAGGGGAATCGATTGTTGACCGACCAAATGGACAAACAAGTTAGCTATGGTTAGCTAGCAGCTAACTGGTACCATGGTGGACAACTTTACAGCTCTGTACATTTGGTCCGTCCAAAAAGTCACGGCTCTGGATGTAGATTTCTCCATGTTGTTACCGGCTTCTTCTTCTCTTACACATTTAATGCTATTGGACTTCCGGATCAAAGCCCGGGGCGGAAACTGTGGAGCATGCTCAGAGCGCCTCGGCCAGTTTGGGTCTGACTGACTGTATACATGCAGGAGTCACATGACCTGGGTGTGTTAGTCCCACTGTGAGACATTCGACTTAGTGCGACTCCAGTTGGAATAACATGTTTACATGTGTTTTAAAAGTCAGACTAACACAATAAATCGATTTCTCTCATCTCATGAAACGTTTGTTTTGAGATTCATGTGTGAACATTTGCTGAAGTCAATATTCTGTAAAGGGTGATGAGCAACTTCCATGTCAAGACTTTTGCAGCATTAAAAACAAAACAAACAGCAGAACAACAGTCCAGTATTCTGCACTCTCTAATGGGGAGCGAACAAACCTCTCTGTGACTCTGTGGCAACATGTATTATTCTGAAGTGATTTCTCTTTTGAAATCGGCTCCTAGTCGAGCAGCTGCTGAACCGGGGTGACTGGGCCGGTGGCCATAACAGCCATCTGAGCCCAAACATCCTCCAGCTGTTTTCACAAAAACTCAGTTGGGCACTCTGGCAGCACCGAGGACTCCCGCTGACGAACCCACAACACCACAGAGGGAAGCAACCGGCCTGCAGCAGCCGTTAGAACGTTAACCCAAACTTCTCAGTTTCACCTAAGAGTTTAGAAAATTGCACAAACTGTCAAAGTTAAGTCTGAGCAGACTGAGCTCAGAGACAGGTGAGGACGAAACATCTGGTTTAAGGTAAGAACACTCACTCTGAGATGATTTAATGAGCTGTGCTGCAGTTTGGGATCAATACTCTCCTGATTCATGAGCATCTGTTTTTCTGTA
The DNA here is from genome assembly GCA_019142605.1 of Cephalopholis sonnerati. Classification (NCBI taxonomy): domain Eukaryota; kingdom Metazoa; phylum Chordata; class Actinopteri; order Perciformes; family Serranidae; genus Cephalopholis; species Cephalopholis sonnerati. Next base: position 41,632,655 of record JAGQAX010000015.1, read on the forward strand.
AATGGTCTCAAATTGCAGCTTGGTGACAGCTCACAGTTTATCATAATTTAAGTTTGTAGCACACTGCGACTGGGCTTTGGATACAAAATGCAGCATTTTGTTTTGGTGTGACTTCAGCTGGACACTGGGTACGTTTACATCCATGCTAATATTCCCCTGTGATTCCAAATATGACAGTTATCTAAGTTTGACACAGCTTATGTAAACACCATATTCCGAATGTATCGTTTTCCGATTAAGACATGTGTTAAAATGGCTCTTCTCGCTGTACATGTTTTTATTGTCTGTACTGAGGGATCATCGGAGTTTGGCAATGCATTTATAAACACAGCTCCACATATGTGGAATCTTCTGTAGAAGGACCGAGCGTCGCCTCTCAGCCGTTTCAAAACACTGCTGCAGGACTTTTGTACACAGTCGTCTATATGCCATTGTAAAGGTGTATTTTAGCTGATCTTTGTGATCATGTGTAGTTGCTCCTGCTTTTTGTTTTTGTTTTTTTATTTATTTATTTTTTTTTTGGTTGTTGTTTGTTTGGGGTTTTTTTTCCTTTTTTTTCTTAGCATTTTTCTTATAGCAGGGGTCGGCAACCTGTGGCTCGACAGCAGCATGCGGATCTTTAGCCCCTCCCCAGCTGCTCCCTGTGACTTTTACAAAAACATAAATGGAAGTGAATAATGTATTTTTTATTGTTTTTTTGTATTTTATTTTGTTGCTTTTTGTAACATTTTAATTTTAGTTATTGCTGTAGGCCTAAAGTGAGTCTTTCATTCTTCAACTGTAAAAATACGTAGCCTATAGCGATTCAAATTTTTTTCCAACATTTTGTCAGCAAAAATGTGGATCATACGTCTGTGGCCTGGCACCTCTAAAGACATCACTAGCGATGGCCACAGTAGTGTTGATTTTCCCTGGCTGGACCAGCTGTGGATTCCAAATCTAAACAGGGAAAATAGAGAATTTAAAAGTGGACAAATTTATTTGCTTTCATCTGCAACGCTGCAAAGCAAAGTACCACATAATCATAAATAGCCCACTGCAGAACAGCCAACTTTAGATCTATTAATAATGTTGAGGGGATCAATTCGACTTAAAGACTGAATTACCTTTATTGTGTGGCTTAAATATGGCATAGAACAAAGATACAAAATAATAACAAACAGCTCTAAAACTAGAAAAATAAAACACAAAATGAGATTACTACAAAGAAAAGCCAGAAAGTATGTTAATATAGTCTATAAGTCAGGGGTCGGCAACTTTTACTATAAATACAGCCACTGTCTGGAGCCATGAAACAGCTGTCTGTGCTTTATGATGCTGCCTGTCTCAGCCAGGACACTCTGGAAAAAGAGATTTTTAATCTCAAGAGGTTTTTTTGGTTAAAGAAAAATAAATAAAAATGATGACGGTATTATTCAGGTTTTAATAACATTATTTGGACATGTATACAGCACATTCAGAATCTGTGTCTCAGCTGGGTTTTTTAGGGAAGGTTGCAACACACAGCTTCTCGCCTGTTTACGATCAGCTCTGTGCATTGTCATGGATACGATGTAAACAAACCAACTCGCCAACAGTTTGAGGGCTGGTGTGGAGATCCATGCCCAAAACAAAAAGCCCACATTTCTGGTTAGAAGGACAAACTACTTTTAAACATTATGAAAGACTTGGATATCAACATGTTTTTAGATATGCACAAATATCATAACACCGATCTTTTCAAGGGGGTGACTGAAGGAGTGAAAGAGAGGCTGTGTTCACACTGACCAACCAGTTCAACACTGGTAGGAAACATTGAAAAAATCCCACTGTAATGCAAAACAGCCACTGCTCCATATTTTTATAACATGTTAGGGCACGTTAATCAGAGTATGCACCGCTGCATGTAAACAGGATTATTAGTGGAATACTCTTTTTCATTAGACGTGTAAACAGCTTAGCAGGAATATTGTCTTTTTCATAATAAGGGCAAACACTGGAATATTTAGTGCAATATAAATGTATACAGTCAGTGTTTGAATGTTTAGCTGTTAGTGTTGATACCTTCATTTTTGTACTGATCCCAAAATGACACAATTTTTCATACCTAATTTCAAGAAACATGTTTATCTATAAAAACTCCTTGTAAATTTGATGAGAAGCCAAATTTCACAAATGCTGAATGTAGTTTAAGGCCCTGCAGGCTGCACGGTGGACCGGCACAGGTGTTTACACTGATTGTGCCTGATTAAAATTCTTCGGAGGTAGGTGTGTAAAGGCTTCAGTGTCTCATTAACATTTCTCCTCACATGCTGTTGCACCTGTGAGGAAACAGAAACACTTGGACCTTTGTCGTTCTTGAGGCTTATTTATCCTCCCTTTACAAACGAATATAGATGCATCTGTTTCAAACACGGCAAACATCACTGTCCTCGTACTTCCATGCATCCTTTATGATGGAGTAGATACAGCCAATGAGACGAAGACTCAAAAGTTTCACACAACAAACGAGGTGACCTTTAAATGGAGGCAGCATTGTAGACTAGACAGCCACTGGTCAATTTGAAATGCTGCCGGTAAGGAGCTGAAAAGTCCCTACAAGGCAGGTGGGAGGGGTGGTGGAGGGGTCCAACAAGCCCTGGACTTTCACCTGGGAGCCCAGCGTTCACTTCCCATTCAAATGTTGAGCCAAACCATAATGTTTTTTTCTAAACCTTACCGCTTGTTTTGTTGATGTCCTGGAGTTGGTAGCAGCATCCCTGAATGTAAACAGCAGGCACAGGAGGATACCAATCACGTAATATGTAGACGTGAAAGGCCACTAACAGAGCGGCGATACGTGGTAATTTGGGATGAGTACATGTTGTAATTTCCTAAAACTGGCTGCCGGACAGACCTGGTCGACCCAAACGTGTAGTGAGAGTGAGCCGGGAATGTCTGGCTGAGGCCTCTGTCCCTGGGGTCTTCAGCTCCAGGCTGTTGGAAGGGGCGGGGAAATTTGCCCATCCAGTCTACATGTGCTTTGTGGAGGGCTTACGACTGCATCCCAAGGGGAGCCTTATGAGGGGTACTGCCAGGGTCACTGCTACAAGCCATCCAGTCCCTGTACAACCAATGTGAGAGGCATCTCTGCATACTTGGCACAAAATCAGACACTTTCTCAGTGGGTGTTGGCCTCCGCCAGGGTTGTCCCTTGTCTCCGAATCTGTTTGTGATATTCATGGACAGGATCTCGAGGTGCAGCCAGGGGGAGCAAGGGGTCTGGTGTGGTTCTGCTGGCTTCGTCACACCATAACCTCCAGCATGCACTGCTACGGTTTAGAGCCAAGTGTGAAGCAATCGGTGTGTAGCAGTGTCAGCACCTCCAAATCTAAGGTCATGGTACTCTGATGGAAATGATGGATTATTCCCTCTGGGTTGGAGAGAGTTACTGCCTTAAGCGAAGGAGTTCAAGTATCTCAAGGTCTTGTTCACGAGTGAGGCTAGAATGGAGCGTGAGATGGATCGGTGGTTTGGTGCGGCTTTTGCAGTGATGCAGGCGCTGCACCGGACCGTCATGATGAAGAGGGAGCTGAGCCAAAAGGTGAAGCTTTTGATTTCCTGGTCCATCTATGTCCCAACCCTCAGCTATGGTCATGAGCTCTGGGTAGTGACTGAAAGAATGAGATCGAGGATAAAAGCGGTCAAAATGAGTTTCCTCTGTAGGGTGTCTGGGCTCAGCCTTAGAGATAAGGGGAGTTCGGACATCTGGAGGGAGCTCGGAGTAGAGCCCTGCTTCTTTGCGTCCAAAGGGGTCAGCTGAGGTGGTTCTGGCATCTGATCAGGATCCTCCTGGGTGCCTCCGTTGGAGCTGTTCCACTGTCCCACTGGTAGGAGGCCCCGGGGCAGACCCAGAACACGCTGGAGGGATTACATATCTCGTCTGGCCTGGGAACACCTCGGGATCCGCCAGGAGGAGCTGGAAAGCGTTGCTGGGGAGAGGGACATCTGGGGTGCTTTGCTTGGTCTGCTGCCCCCCCAGATAAGCGGATGAAAATGGAGGGATGGGACCTGAAGGTGTGCTCCAATTATCAGGGTATCACACTGCTCACCCTCTCTGGGAAACTTGACTCCAGGGTGCTGGAAGGGAGGGAGGCAGATTTGGGAGAAGCAATGCAGAATCGGTCCTGGTCGTGGAACAGGGGAAACAAACAACACAAAATAGTGCATTTGGGGACTATTTATTTTCAGCGTCAGATTAATCCACATGTGGCGCTCTACTGAGTATTTGTATCAGCAGGACGGTGTATGTGAGTCAAAGTAAACTACAGTGTGTGTGTTCATGGTGATGAAGAAACATGTCAGTGACACAGCGAGGCTCACTGTGTGTTTCTAACAACAATGGAGGAAGAAGAGATATCAGACTGTCGTTACACACTCTAGACTTGTTGGTCGATTTGTTCACTGCTGGTTTGGGTCTGAATATTCTGAAGCGATATAACCAGAATTACTTTAACTGGCCTGAGCTGCAGAGAGAGAGGAGAGAGGAGGGAGATAAACACAACAACAGAGACAAAGAGTAATGAATGGGTTGTTAGCGGGTATTTTGTAAATGTTTTGGAGGTATGAGAGGCTCTTAGCGGGCGCAGATGGACCGAGTGTTTGTTTGGTTGGCCAGCAGGCTTGGCAAGGCATGATGGGTAGTTTGGGATGTCGTTTTCGCTCCCTTTCTCTCTGTCTCTGCATGTATTTCTGAAATCCCTCTCGCCTTTTCCTTTTTCCTCCTCACACACACACACACACACACACACACACACACACACACACACACACACACACACACTCGCCCTGTGCTGTGGTCCTCCAGTAGAATACGGCTCTGATTAGACATTCTGCTGCAGGAAATTACCTCCATTTATTCAAATTATTGTTTATGCCTTTTGTTTGGAGGGCCAACATACGTTTGGAAGTCTGAACAAGCTCCCAAACTGTTATTATATGCTTCAGAAAATGACTTGTGTGTCTACGCGTGTGTGTGTGTGTGAGGGTTTCCTAGGTAGTCCTTGTCTGAATATAAATGCGGTGTTTATGTGTGTGTTCTCTGTGGTGGAATTAAATGCGTTAAGGAGCGCTCGCTGCTGGCTTGTTAACCCACAACCAGAAAACAAACACTGCGGGTGGAGAAACTGTAAACCAGCAGTGGTGCAACAGCAGGGTGTGGTGCGTTAATAATTACATCTGTGTTTTGGCTGTTTAGCTCGATAACTTTGTGCAGCAGCAGATTCAACTTTAATTATCAGATATCAGTCTTTATAAAGAAGCACAGTACACGTTTAATGAAAATATTATAACCAACATTCAAGAGCCAGAGCATGCTTCTCTCTCCTGGTAATTCAAATCACCTTTCACTCATTCATTCATTTTCCAAAACTGCTTATCCTGTTAGGGGTCGCTGGAGCCAATCCCAGCTGTCACTAGGCGAGAGGCAGGGTAAGAAGACCTGGGCAGGTCCCTGGGTAGGTCCCTGGACAGGTCCCTGGGCAGGTCCCTGGACAGGTCCCTGGACAGGTCACGAGACTATCACAGGGCTGACACATAGAGACAGACAATCAGTTTGCCTAATGTGCATGTCTTTGGACTGTGGGAGGATGCCGGAACTCCTGGATAAAACCCACGCTGACACGGGGAGAACATGCAAACTCAGAACAGAAGGGTTACTCCATCCCAGGTTTGAACCAGGAACCCTCTTGCTGCGAGGCGACAATGCTAACCATGGCACCAGCTGCCAATTCAATTCACCTGCACCTCGCTAATTCAACCACCTATGCCTCACCATTTCAATCACCTGTCGTTACCCATATAGGTGTGTCCAACCCTTTCTCCTCTGTTCGTCTTAGTTCTCACGCATCAGCAGTGATTTGGGAGCTGAGCTAGAAGGAAAAGCTTCTGATCTGGTGGTCCATCTCCGTCCCAACCCTCAGCTATGGTCATGAGCTCTGGGTAGTGACTGAAAGAATGAGGTCACAGATACAAGCTGCCAAAATGAGTTTCCTCTGTAGGGTGTCTGGGCTCAGCCTTAGAGATAGGGGGAGGAGTCAGACATCCAGAGGGAGCTTTGTGACATGGTGCGTTATCCTGCAGGAAGAAGCCATCAGAAGATGGTTCCACCATGGTCATAAAGGGATGGACACGGTCAGCAACAACACTCAGGTAGGCTGTGGTGTTTAAACCTGATGCTCTGTTTGAACTTCAGCAGGTCGTCTTCATTATGTCCACATGACTAAATGCAAAGAATTGCTATTGAGCAGCTAATTTGCATTAAAGAGCAGCTGAACAGGTCATCAAATCATCAAATCAAACTTTATTTATAAAGCACTTTTCATACATTAGAAATGCAGCACAAAGTGCTATACATGTTAAAAACAGTTCCACAGACGGGGGCCATAGTGCTGGAAAGATGCCTCACCGTAGGTCCGAGTTCTAGCTTCGGGAATCATTAAGAGGCCAGTGCCAGAGGATCTCAGGGTCCGTGAGGGCTCATATGGTAAAAGCAATTCTGAAAGATAAGAAGGTCCAAGACCCCTAAGACATTTAAAAGCCATTAAAAGGACCTTAAAATCAATCCTAAAACACACAGGGAGCCAATGCAGTGATTTTAAAACTGGTGTAATATGCGCCCGCCTTCTGGTCTTCATCAGCACACGTGCTGCTGAATTTTGCAACAGTTGTAGACTTGAGATGTTTCTTTTTAGAAGACCAGAAAGCAGGGCATTGCAGTAGTCAATACGACTGGAGATAAAAGCATGCATTAGCGTCTCTGTGTTAGCCCGGGAGAGAAAGGGGCGGACTCTGGCTATGTTCTTTAAATGATAAAATCCTGTTTTTGTTACGTTTTTAATATGTGGAATAAAGTTGAAGTCAGTGTCAGGTGTACCTAATAAAGTGGTCGTTGAGCGTATATCCATTAATTCTGAGTTTTTTTAGTTTTCAGAGAAATCCATATTATTAAGCACCAAGTCAGATCTGCTTTGAGAATTAAAAAAATATAAAACATAATAACATAATAAAAGTCACAATTAAAATGTGGATGTTTGCACTAATGGACTGTACACGTGTACACACACACAGATGGACATGTCTTTACTTGAATATGTCTTTCATTTGTTTTGTTTTTTTAATAATTTCTAATTTGCCTATTATTGAATTAGTGTTTGTCTTCGTAGCAAAATTTAATGAAAACAACACATCACAGGAAAAGTAAATGGGAGCGGTGAAATCCCATCATCCTCGGGGTTTATTGTGGATTGTAAACAACTTTAATCAACATGTGAGCTGATTAAAAAAACAAAAAAAAAACAGGAGGAAACATCATAGTTTATTAACTCGCTCTCGGGTTAGAATCACAGCCAATAAAACCTGTCTGGATGAGTGTTTCGGGAATTATCAGGATGTTTTTTTACAGGTCGTTTGTGACCAATCAGCTTGCTTGGCTGGAGCTCCCTGTTACACCGTACAAAGTCAATTTCCTGTTTGTTTCCTCCACACTTCGAGCTGTCGCCGAGACTGACAGAGAGCTGTTAACAAAAGTGTTTTTAACTGAGTGTCAGCATCCTGACAGGAGGAGGAGGAGGAGGAGGAGGAGGAGGAGGAGGAGGGAGGAGGAGGGAGGAGAAAAGGTAGAGGAGGTGGGAGGGGGGGATGGAGAGACAGAGGGAAATAATCAGGAGGAAGAGGATAAGAGATGAAGGTGGGAGGAGAAGGAGCGAGGTGAGGTGGTAAAGGAGCAGGAAAACATTAAAGTGAAGATGAAACATTGAACATTTTGACTCTGGTTTGTTTGGTTTTTACCTCAGACAGATGTGACACTGAAATCAAACCTGATATCCTCCTGGGTTTAACACTAAACTAGAGTGTGTTTCATCACGTTTTCACCAGCAGGACGCAGCCATCTTACGACAAGCTGCTGGTGACATCACTTGGATGTGAATTTGGGAATCCTAGGATAGTGACACGATGGCCCACCTTGCTCTGCCTCTCGGTGGCTTACCCAGATATTATTACCCAACCCTAACCAACCCCTCCCCTCTTGCCTAAACCAATCCAACCAACAAAGGCAGCGAGGACTAGCCAATCATGGGGAACATAGGGCGGGTCCTTTGCTATCTTATCCGGGGGCCCCAGCAGCTCAGTCCATAGGGGTTTGGCTTGGGAACCTGAGGGTTGCAGATTCACGTCCCCGTCCAGACCAAATATGTGGACCAAAAGTGTGGACTGGTGGCTGAGGAGGTACCAAATCACCTCCTAGGCATGGCCCAGGTGCCCCTGAGCAAGGCACTGAACCCCCAACACAGGGTTCAGCTACCTTTACTACCAGTCAAACCATTTCTGGTCCAAAAATGTAATTAAATCTGTCTGGAGCCACTAAATACATTTGAGTCGTATAATAAAGGTCACACAGCCTTATTAGGTCGACATCAGCTTTTCATCATTACTAATGAGTCTAATCATTAAGATGTTTGACCATTAGGCGCCTTCTCTGCTGTATTTATGAATATTTGGTACCTTGGAGCAAATCTGTCTGTGCACTATTAAATTCATATTTTCCTCCGAAACCTTTCCTCTCTGGATTTGGAATCTATGACAAGCTTTGCTAAGGAGACTCAAGAAAAGCCACCGCTCTTGATGTGCGGCAAAATGTACAGAAAAGGCGCCAACTATGAGTCACATTTTAGTCGAAGGAATGTTAAAACATTTAAATTTGTTGTAGGCTTATAGGTTACACACTTTTACAACTGGATAATATAAGAATGGCTGTCGGCCCACAGCAATGATAAATGAAAATTAAAATGTTCACAAATAACCATGATGTATTTCCATGTGGCCAAAGTTTTGGTCAAAGCCACAGGGGCCCACTGGAGAGAGGCTTAAGAGCCAGACTCCAATTCTTCTGTTTTGACAGAAGAATTGGAGTCTGGGATTATTTATATACGTATACAAAACTCAGAGAGGAGCCACTATGAAAGCAGTGAGGAGTAAACTGAGTAAAAGTTTTGGTTGATGATGTAAGGTGAAGCTAACATCATCAACCAGCCTGACGTTATGGGTCCATTCTGTTTTACCAAAGAGGTGGCAAGATGCTGATGATGTCTCCATGTCAGGGAGAAACATCTATTATATACAAAGAGAAGAAGATGAGCACAGGACAACCTGCTCTAACTACAAAGTCGTCCAGATCTGGCGCTTTGTCAGTGACCTCCACTTAAGGTGGTGGACAGCACGTTTATTATCCTCAGAACAGATGTCAGTAACTAAACTCTACAATGTTTTTATTACTGATATTATTAATGGACAAAAATAAAATAATACCCAAACTGTAATAAACCCGAGTTATCCAAGAGGAACACACTAAAAACACACATGCAATGAAGGTACATTACCACACAGACAAATGCAAACACATTCATTAAAACAAACGGCATTATGCAAATGTACACACACACACACACACACACAGCACTCGGTGGTGACAGAGAGGCAGGAAATTGGGGAGCAGCAGCTGTCGGGCCGTTAGCGTAGCGTAGCGTGAACACCTGAGTCCTGAGCTGGACGGCAGCCAGACAGAAGCGTCTGACATACGTCAACAAATATGTTATGGACAGTCATTATTATTTACACCTGGATCTTTTAAGGTGTTTGTCAGGCTGCCAGATATGTTAACCCTTTACAAACCATATCCTGTGGACCGTCACCAGATATCATGCAGATATCATTTGCATGATCCTGTTCAAACAGATGTAAAACAAGAACAATCGTAGCTACAGCGTTCATGTCTTTTGAAGCAGAAAGCTAAGGCTTCTGTCTTCCTGTCATTACGTCATGACCTTACATTACCCTTCCTTACATGCTGTGTAAACTTGCTATTTCTGCGTAATTATGAAAGTATTTCCCCAAAATGGCGGTGGGAAATCGTTGTTTGCGTGGTCCTGTGTATATCTACCTAAAATAAAAACCATCATAACTAGAGCATCTGTTCTTTTAACCCCGTCATCTCACTGTATGCATGTCATGATGTCACTGCACTACATTTTGTTTATGCTTCCATACTTAAGTCTTTTGGATCAATATGTTTTGTGTTTTTATTTTGTAAAGTTTTGTAAAATCTGATGAAAAATGTCAGATTTTTCAGTTGTTTTTCTTTTTGATTAATTATTATATGTTATTGACTTAAATAAGCTTTTAGCTCAGGTTGTTCAAATTTTAGGGATATGAAGTATTTGAAGATACTCCAAGAAATGACATCACGATAGGCAAAATGACCAATGTAGGCACTGGCGGACAGTTTCTATTGCAGACCTAAAAGGGTTGGAGTTTTTACCCTACGACACATCCTCACTGTGACCTCATCACACATCGACATTTTGTCACGGACTTCCCACACCGAGATATGACGTCCAAGGTACCCTGGGTGTGTTGGTTGTTGACGTTCTGGGACAACTCAACTTCAGCCTGTTACATGCATTGTCTGTTACACAAAATACACTTCTGTTTTCACAGAAAATGTACAGTTTGCATACAGTCTCTTTCAAAATAAAAGCACTAGGTCGGTACAACACCACAAATGGACTTTTTCTTTCCTTAAACAACACACACACACACACACTCGGATGGGTTTAGGAAAAAAGAACAGGGTTTGGCTTTACAATCTTACAGGAAGTGGACACCAGCCTCCCAGGTGAAAGTCTGTGGTTGTTGGACCCATCCACCAACCCTTCCACCCACCCTACTTGGACTTTCCACCTTCTTTTACGTTGTTATTGGCACAGTTTCAACCTGATGCCATCCAGCAGTGTATCATAGCGCCGTGACAGGTGCCATCCAACCGCATTATGAACTGACACTGCCCATCTGCCAATCATGCCACAGCAGGTGCTGTTGGGCCGACCAGCTGTGGGTCGAAACACCACAAACTGATGCCACCCACTGGTGTATGATACCACTGAGAAGGTGGATCACTGACAAAGCGGCGGTGTTTGATGACTTCAGAATGAGCCATCAATCCTACTCGGATTTCTGCCGCTATACTTTCATTGTTGTCCTGCTGTGTTTCCCCCTGATGCCACCGGATGCTATTAAACAATAACAGCAACCGGCTTTTTTTGTTGATGTCTGATGCTGGAAGTTACTGAACAAGCGCCAGATTTCGACGACTTCAGAGCGAGACCAAGTGAAATAAACTAGTAAATCTTTGGTTTGGTTTATTAACATTGTTATTACCTGCCAGAGGTCATCTTTGCTTTGGTTTGCTAAAATTAATGAGACTTATTTACCCACAATCCTCTTTTTTTGCAGATGACTATTTCTGCATATGTCCTTCATAACTGCACATTTCTTAAGTCGATATTAAGCAGACATATTCTCATATTCTTATTGTAAATTTCTTTTTCCTGTCCATGATTCCTGACTTCTGCAGTGCTCGTGTTTCTCTGTTCTCTCACTCTGTTTATTGTGACTAAAACACCAAAGCAAAGTCCTTCAATGTGTGAAAACCAACTTGTCGAGAAACAAACTGTGTTTCTGTGATTTCAATCGATCGTTGTTCTTTTGGTCTTTTCATGAGACTTGTTGACAACAATAATAAAAATACAGGATGTCGTTAAAGTCGACAGAAATTGGGGGCAGACAGACGATTAAAAAGAAAAGAGTGATGAGGTTTGTTTGGTTCATGTGTTGACGAGTGTGTGAGTGTAAAAGAGAGCATCACCCAGGAGGTGACAGCAATGTGAGACATCTCCACACACATTCATTCACCCAGTGAGGTGAAGCCTGACCCGCTGAGCATTTGACACCTTTACAGAATCAAACACTTGACTCCCTGCAGCTCGGCTGAACACACACAAACACAACTTCACTTTGAATCCAGAGCTGTTTTTACTCAAGTTTTTATTTCCTGTATTTATAGACATTTGGCAGAATCACTACGTCTCAGATGGCTGAGTCGCATATTGTTATTTTCAGGAGATGTTGGACTGCACAGAAATACCATCAGATAACTGAGAAAGAGTCACACTCACCTCCTGCAGAATTGTTGCCTCCCCCCGACTCAAATTTAGTAATTTATTTGTGTTTTGTATTCATGACCTGCCTTTTTAGCCCCTCCCTGCGGTGACATCACCACCCAGCCTCTGTTACCTGACAGCACGGCCTCCACCAGGTCGCCCTCCTGGATCTGCGAGGCCGAGCGCAGCAGCTGCAGCACGTTCTCTGATGTCTGGTCATGACGAAACAGCAGGATCTTCTCGTACATCCCATAGAAAACACACTCCGGTATCTGCAGAGACAGAGACACAGCAGTGAGCAGACAGTACAGAGGGACAGCAGCTCATGTTCATGAAGCTTTAGGTATTCTGGGTGCTTCTGTTGTCACACTGGTCACATGCATTGTGTCTTTCAGTCTTTTTTTGGACAGGTAACGTAGAGTTTCCGCTCGTTAGATGCAGACAGCGTTTTTCAAAATAAACATGCGTCGTCTGTAAAACACCTCGTGTTTACGTTTATTTCTTTGAGCAACAAAAGCACATGGTGAGGTTTTGAAAAAAAAACCATCATGGTTTGGCTCAACATTCATGGGGAAGTGAACACCAGGCTCTAAGGTGAAAGTCCAGGGTTTGTTGGACCCATCAACAACCCATCCTGTCCACACTACAGTGACTGTCCAGCTCCTGATGTTACATTGTTATCTGGCTGTTATGGCCAGCTGTATTTTTCATTGTATATCTGTTGTGGTGTGTGGCAGCAGTGACATCGCTGCAGATTGGCTGAGCTGGGGGCTTGGCTTACTTAACATACAGGGCGGGCGGCCACAGTGTCATGAAGGGTTGACACTTCCAGCAGGTCGCTTTCCTTCTCAGCCTTCCATTGTCATACTGCTGTGTTTTCTTCTGCAGTGAGCTACTCCATTTTGTTACCTGTGTTGCTTAATGCCGGGCGGGCCGTTTGTTGTATGGGTCTTTTAGTGTGTGTGTTAGCTTTGCGCTAACCCCACTTGTAGATATTGTGAATAACATTGCACTTTATATTTTACTTATACTGTACTTTACAGCCGTAGGGGCGAAGTGCCATTTTGGTTGGAATTTTCTCCTGATTTTTGTTTCATTAAGAAGTCGGGCCGATATATTTGTATATCTGTCTGCCGCTTTTGTTTGTGGGGTGTACGCAGCGCTCTGGGGGAAGACAGGTGGGTTTTGTTTGTTGTTTTGGTCGTGGTTCACCCTGAAGTCATCGCTTCATACTGTGCCTGAGCTTCTTTGTATCATCTACGTTTAGCAGAAAACCATTTGTCTGTGATCAACGTTCAGATCTGTTGTATTAGCAATATATTGCTCACTGTTCATTCATTCATACACGCTCTCCGTTTCACTTTTGATGTTGTGCTCTGACACTGCTAGATTAGGGCTTAACACAGGCAGCAGGTCATACTGATGCTGTCCAGCGGGGTGTCATACCGCCGAAAAATGATGGCTTTTTCTTCATGTCTGACGCTGAAATCACTGACCAAGCAACTGAGAACGTGCTGGAAGTTTCTAATCCTCAGCCGGAGTAGATTTTGTCTCTAACAACTTATACTGGCTTTGCTCAATGTCTTTGCAGCCAGTATGAACACAAGCAATAAATGACGATCGATGACCAGTAGCATGCTTATGGGTTAATACACAAAATAACTGTGCACCTTTGCAGCTGTTGAACCTGCAAAAATAAGACAAAAAGAAACTGTAATTCTCAAAGCACCTGTAAAATGAAATGACCCCTATCAGTGCTGTTGAGCACATCATGTCTGCACATATTAAAGCCTTGTTGCTACAGCAGTCTGATTCTCAAAGATCCGTACAGCTGCTCGCAGTCACAGTGAAATTGTTTGTGTTTTCAAGGAGTTGGTAGAAGCCTGACTCCTCTTTGGAGACAGTTTGCCTGTTTTCTTCTCCTTCCTGCTCGTCTCAGAGTCGTGCGTCTGGGTTCAAATCTGTCTCGCTCCTGAGCTGCTTACAATTACCGAGAAAACTGTGACCCCATCCTTTAATTATGGTCATGACAATAAAGCAAATTTTAAATTAAAGGGTGAGACAGAGAGAGGAGAAAAAAGAAACAATGAGCTTTGATCTTCATCAGCAGATGAATAAATCATTCAAATTATCATCAGGAGCTGATGGACAGAATAAATTAATATAAAAACACTAATGTGGTAAATTTAACAGAGAGCCAACTCTGTCAAAGATGAGCCAAACCACCACGTTCATGTTAACAACTTCAGCTAATTAACTCAAACTTCACACTGCGACCATCCAATCAAATTAATCAAATAATAGCCTGACAGTTTTATTACATTATCAGGCAATTAAGTATATACACAGGCTTTATTACATTTTGTTTAAAAATAATCATCATTTCATAAATGTATGAGTAGAAATGTCACTTCTGTCGCAGCAGGATGAAATGTGAAATATTCTGACACATCTTTGACAGATTTGGACACATTTACCCTACAGATGCATAATGTAGATATAGTATATTATAATCAAATAAGTTCCAGTGAAGTCTTAATGTTTTTTTCTGCCATCAAAAATAATAAAAACTGAAATGATGATATTCAGCTGACAGACGCTTTTCTCCACCAAGGACGAAACCAGAGGTGAGTTTTTATACGACTGGAGAGTCACTTTAAAAAACATCTGGGGTCATTATGTAAAGTTTAATTGTTTAAATTGGCCCTCACAAGTATAAGAGCACGCACGCACACACACACACACACACACACACACACACACACACACACACACACACACGGTGGAGTGAAACCACAGCGAGATAAAGGTGCAGTTCGCTGTTATGTGGAGGATCGATGCTGCGTCGCTCAAACGAGCAACACATCGACCGACTGCAGAGCACCGCTGAGACACTATCGACCACACACACACACACACACACACACACACACACACACACACACACACAGAAACACCACATACACAACATCAGTAAAATATACAAACATGAACATAAAACACACGAAAGGAATATCCTGAAAAAATGCTCCATTATAAATATCACAACAACAAGTGCTGCCATCAATAATAATCACTGTCTGTGCAGGAGTTTTGAAATGTGTGACGCTGCACACATATCACACCAAACCTCTGAGCATTTGCATTTGCTACCAGGCCACTAGAAAAATGTAATTCAGCAACAAAAACATTGACAAATAATCATACAACTTTTGTGGTTTGAACATCACCAACAACAATAAACATATATTTAATTAAAGCAGTCAGTGTGTGAGGTGACCAGTCTGACATCAGCGTCCTTCAGCAGAAACAGTGTAGGATTTAGGGAGGATATATTGGCATAAATATGATAAGTATGTTTTCTTTAGTAATCTTTCTGTAATAATCACCTGATAATAAGAATCATAAACTTAGAATCAGTCATTTATATTTACATATAAATACGTCAAAATTAGCAGCTTCTCAGCAAAGAGCAGCGTCAGAAAATCTCAGATTTTTTATTTTATTTTAAATCAAAGAAACTGCTTTATTCAGTGTTTCCACGGGTTTCATCACCAGGGGTCTCAGTTATAAAACAGTAAACCGCACCCATACAAAAAGTGTACGTGTGGACAATGGCGTGCGCCAAAAAATATTCTGAATTATAAAACTGTGCGAATGCCTGACAGAGTGTGCAATCTATTTTATATATTTCAAATCAACTTTGAATTGTCCGCATGTGGAGCCGCCT
This sequence comes from Cephalopholis sonnerati, assembly GCA_019142605.1. Lineage (NCBI taxonomy): Eukaryota > Metazoa > Chordata > Actinopteri > Perciformes > Serranidae > Cephalopholis > Cephalopholis sonnerati. The sequence continues at coordinate 41,648,399 of JAGQAX010000015.1, forward strand.
CATATCCCACCCGCTACACGCCCACATTCAGGGTGTGGGTGAGACAGCGATGATGAAATACTGAGCAGAATTTGAGGTGAGATTTCAACTGAGTTATAATTTTTACAGCTGATGGTGTTTATGATGAGGTGAAATTAAATGTATAAGAGACATCATATTACCTATATATTCATTTAAAGTTCTACAATTAGGCTTCAATTCACCACCTCACCATCTGCATCACCGATTTACATGTCTCCAAAATGTTCCCCTCCAAGAGTTTCCCTACACACATTCGTCCGTCGAGTTTGTTTTCATAGATCACAGCTTTTGTGTGAAAAGTGGCGTGCGCCTCTTTCAGGCCTCATTTTGTACGTACACAATAATTATAAATGAGAGCCCTGGGCTGTTTGCTTTGGAGGGGAGGAGACCTCTGTGGATAATTTAGCAACTAATAAAAACCTCCTGAACAATGAACACGGAAGGAATTCTAACCAGGAGAAGTTTCAGCTGGTTGCAGTCTACATTTCCTACCACTAGATGCCACTAAATCCCCCTAAATCTTACACACTGGACCTTTAAGTACAGTACTTGAATAAATGCACTTTTCAGGACTGCCTGATGGTCAGTAACCATGCTGAACACATTAAATAAAGCTAAGTTTCATGTCAAGGTTAAAGTGAGACATGTCATGTCTGTGGACAGACAGAAATGTGACATTCAGACATTCATGTGTGTGTTCAGAGCAGCACTGGAGTCTGGGCATAGTTAGCATAGCTTAGCATTAAGAAACAGGAGAGCACAGCTTTGTCCAGAGTTCAACATTTTGTGTTTTGTTTATCTGAACACAAACAGAAAGGTTTTACAGGTGAGACAAACGAGAGAAGAAAAGAGAAGAAGAAGCAAAAGAGGAAGATATTAAGAAAGACCAGGATCAGGAGGAGGTGGAGAAATAAATCCAGAAGACAATGACATGGAGGAAGAGGAGGGTGACGAAGACGATGAAGGAGAGAAAAGGAGAAAGCAAGTTGAAGATGATGAAGAGTAGGAGACTCTTCACTTTTCATGTTCTCACTCATTAGGCCTTCACCTCTCTGTGTCCCTCAATAATGTCCTCAACAATACACTTCATAGATACATCTTTGTGTGTGTGTGTGTGTGTGTGTGGTGTCACCATGGCAGCAGTGCTAGTCTTGTTGTCATGGCAGCAAGAACTCAAGGCTGATTCCTCTCCTCCTTCTCCTCCGTCTCTGCTTATTATTCAATCCAGTTCAATACTTTCTGTACTGAATGTACTGTGGCATATATTAGGCTCTGTGCAAGGCATTGTGGGTACTGGAGTCTCAGAGCAGAAGCTCAGCTGGCTGTTTTTTTTTTTTTTTTTTAGATGTGAACATGTCAACTTGTTGCTCGGCAGATATCATAAATCATAAAATAAAGCTGCTTCTGACCAGACTGTGAACTGAATGATGTGTTGATAACTCATATCTGAAGTCCTGATGTCACTTCCTGTCTTGCCTCTGTTCCACTAGCCTCTATAAGTCAGTACAGTCTCTCATCAAAGGTCTCCTTTTTGAAAAAGTCTAACATGTTTCAATACTTGAAAGCCCAGCATACACTGTGTGATTTCGGGCTGTCCCAGACCAAAGATGACCAACGTTCGATCGTAGCTCTAAAACTGTGGTCCTACAGCGCGCAGTGAGAGAGGCTCAAGGACGGCCGTTGTCACAGTCTTGTGCTCAAAGACAGCCTGGGATAAAATTCTGACAGTGTCAGAAATTTGGGGTGACCATCTCACTGTGTGACTGCTGTTAGCACCTATGTCTACTGACCAGCCAATAGAAATGCAGCATGAAATGACGCACTGATCAGCGCTAAAGCCAAACACACAGACAGACAGCAGCTCGCCATGGAGGCAAAACATGCTGAAAGAAATGTGTGTCAGCAAAGAGGAAAACCTTGTGAAGCCTTGCCTGTATGATGTGTCCTCCAGCTCTGACCATGATGGCGTAAAGAAGGACGAAGCATGGAAGGAAATAGAGGCGGAGCTACAGCCGCCAGGTGAGACACCTAGCAGCTAGCAAACACGCACACACACACACCGCAGTGTATAGTACCCACAAACATTAAGGTTGTTTAATAATGTGAGCCTCTATGCTGAGCTTCGCAGTTGGAAAGTAATAAGCCGTGCAGCACTGAGCGCAGGAAGCTAACCCATCGTACGTCGTAGCCTGTGATCGTACAGTCTGCAGACATCAAACCTGATGTTGTACCCACGTTTATTAAACACGTGTGGCACAGTGTAGCCGCACTAAACCTTTAAGACTGGGAAAAGCTCACAGTCTGTTGGAGGCTTGAGATGAATGAAAACTGCATTAGCAAAAACTTTTTGTCGTGTTTTAGCTTTGTTCAGAGGCAAGTTAACGCATCATTTCTGCAGAAGCTGTGGTTTCAAGGTTTTTATTTGTCACGTTCTGAACACGTCTCTTTGTTGCGTCCTCTCAGACGCCTTTTCCTTCAAAACCAGCACGTGTGTGTGGATCATTTTAAACACTACGCTACAGTCTCTATTCCCACTGCCAGTAAATCAGAGCTGTGGACACCACTCTGCAGCAGAAGAGGATGTCTTTCTGTGTGTGGGGGGGCTTTTTTGGTGTGTCCCCTTCGACCTCACAAACAGTCCTGAAGACAGGTTAGTAAACAGTACCAAGCAGCAGTGAAAAGTTATAGTGATTAGTCCTTATTTATATCACTTACTTTTTCAGTCTCCCTCTCAAACTTGGTGCAGGTTTGGATCGATGTTTGAGCGCTACTTGGGCAGAGATGGGCGGGATTTTGTGGGGGCACATCATCGCATCTCGCTGGTAAAGGAGCTAAAATTAACACGTTCACCCGGGTGTCATGTTTCCATCAATGTCAGTGGAAGCCAGAGGCGATAAATATCCATTTTGACACAGGTGAAAAAAACCTGTGCTCAGCAGTGCAAGTCAGTTTTAAAATCACAAACTTGTCTGAAGGGTTTATAATGTGTACAGTGAACGATCATTAATTGGTGATCTTAAGAGGTGTTGGCTGATGTAATGTTAAACTTTGTTTCCCCTGCTGTTACAAAAGGACGTCATTTTGCTTTTCGTGTTTGACGATGAGTGAACTGAATACACGGCTGTGAGACGAGTGTGTGTTGTTTACTGCAGCCAACAGTGCTGTAAACAAGAGATCAATACTGACACACACTGCTGACCTACTAACAGAGCCCAGACACAGTCCAGCTCTCTGACCAGTCCACTTCCACACCACACCAGTATGTTACTGGTCAGCAGTGGTTGGAGAAGCAGATTCAGATCATTTCCCAAAGCAGTGCCACACAGCAGAAATACTCCAAGTCCTGCTTTGAAAACATTACTTCAGTTCAAACGTGTTAGCATCAAAATATACTTAAATTACCAAACGTAAAAGTACTCATTATGCAGAATGGTTCATTTCAGAATGTTATATGATTGGATTATAATTATTGATGCATTAATGTGTTCATCACTGTAATGTTGCAGCTGGTAAAGGAGGAGCTCACTTTAATTATTTTATACACTGCTGGTTAGATTGTTTATTTCTCCTTCAGGGCTCATTGAATGTGTATCTTAATTCAACATATAATGCACATTATAGTTACATTTTTCACACTTACAGCCTCAGCACAGTAACAGTAATATAGTTTAATGTATTAACTGTTATATCCTTAGTACTGGTGTTAAACACTGTAGCATAATGCACATTTCATTTCCACTTTATTTTATTGATTGCTTCATATTGACACACATTTATTTCATACTGTTATTCTTACTTCTTATTATCCTCTACTCTTTACATCAGAGCTGCTGTAACAAATCAGATCAGATCAAGTATTTCTGATTCTTATTCTGATTTATGCTCAACATTAGCTACAGAGACAGACGGAGCTCTCTGTCTGAACTCTGCTTTCTTTTAGTCCGTATTTGTGCATATTTTCTGAAAGCTTGCAAAATACGGACAAAACAGCCTATCAGTGGAGAATGTGGAGGCAGCGTAGCATAGTTCAAGCGAGATTCGACCATATGAGATGACACACAAATGTTAATGATGGCGGAACAGAACAGATCGGTAATATGGTGAGAAGAATTCTCTGTTCACATGTCAGGATGTACATACAGGCTGCACAGACCACCGCTGTCTCTAACGCTGTCTCCATTTAAAGGTACAGTATTACGATCTTTTTATTACAAAGTGTGAGGACAGTGACGTTTACAACGTTTGAAACAGACGTATCTATTTCCTACCTAAAGGAAGAATAAATGTTTCCCTTAATCTATACAGAGTCCTGTACCAGTCTGGGCAGGGTGTCATGACCCGTCAGCCTACCTGTGTTCATGTTTATGTGTCTACCCTGTGTTTCCTCTTTATGTTGGTAACCATTGTCTTGTCTCGTTTCCCTCCTTGTGCTTCCTTGCCTCGCCCTGATGTGTTTCACCTGTGTCTCATTGTCTCCCTTATCTTAGGGCATTTAAGTCCCTGTCTTCCCCTCCTTTGTTGCCAGATGGTCTTTACCTTTGAGTGAGAGTTCCAGCGTTTTCCTGGTGTCTCTTGTGAGTGTGTCTTTGACCCTTTTGCCTGTTGAATTAGATACTTTTGACGGTGTTATTGATCAAGACCCTGAACTTTTATCTGTGTCTGTGAGTCTGCTTTGTGAGTCCTTCTCCAGTTCATGCTTGACACTTAGCCTAAATGACGGCCTGTTTCTAACGTATGTGTTTGAACTGAAGCTGGTCCCCTCTGCAGCTGTGCTGAGTAGAGGTCCAGACGCTATCCGTGAATTTTATTCCTTTATATCCTCCATTATGAAGAAGGAACATTCTTTGCTAGCTTGATGCTAACAGCAGCACTCAGCGGGTTGATAAAGTGCCTCTGCTGTTTCCTGTTTACTCTGTGTGCTAACGTCCCTACAGGAAGTATCTACAAGGCTGGGCTGTTGTTGTCCTACAGTTTTCACGAAAACAGATCGCTCTGTGTTCCTATTGGTCAAAGTGACGGCTGTGACGGGAGAAGCTGTGAACGACAAAAAGAAAATCTCACATGCTAGACTTTTGCTCTTTTCGTTCACAATCCGAGCCAACACCGAACAACGCTGTGTCCGTCTATAATCGGGCTGATATCGTGTAGTGTGAACCCTTCATAAGTCACAGTTCTTGAGTCAATTACTTCATTGTATCTCTGCTATTCAGCCGGCTTACATTTCATCATGTATTTTATTTCATTTTGCCTTTTTTCTATTTTTGCTGAAAAACATTTTTGATTCTAATGAAGTCAAGTCAGTTTTATTTATGTAACACAAGATCACAGATTTGGCTCAAGGAGCTTTTATTCTATGAACTATTGGCATCGTTGGCTTGTTTCTGAGCATCAGTGGTCTCCAGACTGTCCTCTAACAGAGTATAAGTCCAGAGTGTGCAGAGGGAAATGAGATGAAATGTTTAGATTGGAGATTCTCTGAGCTCCTCTGTGAGCTGTGTGGACAGATTCAGTATCAGAGAGAATAAAAGCCCACTAACAGACCTTTTTCACAGCGGGTAAAGCACAGGTGTAATCAATAACATTAACGACACAGCATTTAAATGAGCCAGATCCAGGTCCCTGCTGTTGTTGTGAATGCTGGCTCACTGTCGCGGCTCACTGGGACACTTGTTGGAGCCGCGCCATCGTTAATGTTATTAGCTCCACCTGTGCTTCTCCTGCCTGCTGTGAGAAAAAAAAGGGTCTGCTGAAGCCAGTACAGCTGTAGGTTTAATGTGTGAAACACTCATTATATTTACAGCATCAGTGACTGACTGTGAGCGCAGACAAACGCTCGCTAACAGCAGCTGAAATCTTCCAAACCAAACTGTCCACTTTATTTCAACTGGACCGAGTGTGTTCAGACTTTCAAGACACAAAAAGAAACAGAATCGTTTGACCGCAACACGAAAATCACCCAAACAGGAGTTACAGCAGAGATGATGATGATGATGATGATGATGATGATGATGATAGTCCTCGCTTAGAACATCTAATGGGGCTGAGAAGGGGCTATCACCATGACGACAGGACATGCTGCATGATGCCAGCTATAAAGGTGTGTGTGTGTGTGTGTGTGTGTGTGTGTGTTATTATTTAGTGACATCAGCAGTGACATCAGCAGATAGTTTCATCTGCGAGTGTGTGCGTAAACAAATATGTGTTTTTGTGTTTGTGTGAGACAAAGATCTGATTCTCAGAGAACGCTTAATATGACATCCTACAAAAAATGCACCCCACGAATGACGTTACGTCCTGAACATACAGTTACGTAATAAATGTAAAGTTACAGAGGTTAAGTTTAGAAAAAGAAACGCTGTGAGGTCATACGTTGAGATGACTCAAAGCCGTGACAGTGAGCCAGCATCCACAGCAACAGCAGGGACCTGGAACTGGCTCATTGAAATACTGTGTCGTTAATGTTATTGATTACACCTGTGCTTTTACCTGCTGTGAAAAAGGTCTGTTAGTGGGCTGTAAATACACTGTCAAAGTATTGGGTCGCCAGAAGAAAATGTTGGCACTGTTTGTTTCTGCAAACCACAAATCTTGTCACATTTAAAGTTTACAGACGTGTCTTATGTACGTTTTTAAACTGACGTAGTATGTGAGCTGATTTTGTCATCAGGAGGAGGGGACGTTGGCTGATGTGACGCAAAGCAGCAGACCAATGTTCAAGACCAACAAACAACTAAACTGGTTGTGTTTTGGTGACATATTGCTGTGTTTCCAGCAGCTTTTTAGGCAGCACATGTGGATACTTTTAGCAGCTCGTTATCTTTTTCTCCACCAGGGATCGCGCCATGAAAAGTCGTTGTTTTTTTTATCACATTATTGCCACAAGTGTCTGTTTTTTGCCAAGACATCCTTGAATTTCCTGCCACGATGGAGCCATGAAGAGTAGATGGTTCTTATTAAGACAATCCCCCCTCTCCTGCCAGGATAGTGGTTGTTTTTGCTAAGGCATCCTTGCATTTCGTGCTGGGATAGAACCATTTAAAGCACTTGGCTTTTATCAAACCATCACTGCTTTTCCAGCGGGGGACTGTACCATAAAAATCAGTTAATTTTTTTACTACAACATTGCCACAAATGTTTCTTTTTTGGTCAAGGAATCCCTGCATTTCCTGCCAGGATAGTGCCACAAAAAGGGGTTGTTTTAACCAAGACAATCGTGCATTTCCAGCTTGGACAGGTCCGTAAAAAGTGTTTGTGTTTGCCAAGACATTGCCACGAGAAGCAATCATTTCTTACCAAGACAATCCTCCAATCCCTGCCAGGAGAGTGCAATGAAATGTGGTTGTTTTTTACTGAGATATTGATGCTTTTCCTGTCAGGATAGTGCCACAAAAAGTGTCTGTTTTTTGCTGAGGCATCCTTGCATTTCGTGCTGGGATAGAGCCATGTAAAGCACTTGGCTTTTACCAACCATCACTGCTTTTCCAGCTGGGGATTGTACCATAAAAGCTGGGTTTTTTTTTTTACTACAACATTGCCATAAGTGTTTGTTTTTTGCCAAGGAATCCCTGCATTTCCTGCCAGGATAGTGCCACAAAAAGGGATATTTTAATCAAGACAATCGTGCATTTCCAGCTGAGACAGTGCCATAAAAAGTGTTTGTTTAAAAGCGGTTGTTTTTACAGAGAGAGTGTCATGAGAAGCAGTCGTTTCTTACCAAGACAATCCTCAAATTCCTGCAAGGATAGTGCAATGAAAAGTGGTTGTGTTTTACAGAGATACGATGCTTTTCCGGCAGGGATTGTCTCCCCAAAACTGGATAGTTTAATTCAAAGCATAATATTTTCCATATCATAACCAGCTGAGTCTTGTGTTGACACCTCACTACACTTAACCACAGCGTTATAAAACATAAAGTATAATTGTATCTGTTACATAATAAGGTGCAAACGCACTTTACAAGTACTTTAATTGTGATGCTTCAGGTACATTTTGCTTATAAAACTTGTGCACTTTTATTTAAGTAAACTTGAAAATAAAAGACTTTTACCTTTAATCCAGTATTTTTACATTCTTGTATTGGCACTTTGACTTCAGTAAAGGATCTAAGCACTTCTTCCACCTCTGACACTCACGATCTGCCCGCTGTAACGTTAGCTTGGTAATAATTGAAAACTTTAGACCAAAGACTAAAGGATGAAGAAACTATCTCACCTGATACTAAATCAAAATGACGTGTAAATTCTGTAATGTAGACTTTATATTATGTTTTACAAAAATAAGGCAATATACCTGAAAAGGCTAAATAACATTCAGCGAGGTTAGCTTAATCATATATTTTTACTGCATAAAAAACAAACAAATATCTGACTGTGTATGCATGAAGAAATAAAACAGTGTGATAAAGGATCATCTGTTTAGTCTGATGTTTAGTGAATTTGTGGCTAATATCTTCATTTTGAATTTAACAAGTCAAACTAGACAACACAATACGTACTGATTCACCAAAATCTCATGTTTACACCCAAACTGAGAACATCTTGGTCTGTCCCTTAATAATATCTGACTTCCTGTTTGTGGCTCTCAGCTCCAAGCCCATTGGTTTCTACTGAAGATGTTTAAACACACAAATATATAGTTTTTTTTTTTTTTTTTTTTTTCTGTATCATTGACATGCTTGTGATAGTTTCTGGAAAACGATGGAGCTCCATGGCAGAGGAAGAAGATATAATGAGGATGGAGATACACTATATTTGTTGGTAGATACATTCGGTGTCAGTCTGAGTCTGAACGTGTCGACAAAAAAGAAAAATATCAACAGATTTGAAGGAGGGAAGGTAAAGATGAGACGCAGTGACAGAATGAGAGAAACTGAGATGAATAAAGAGACATGAATGGATAAAAAAGTGAGGAGATGAAAGAGAGAGAACAATGACACACACATCTGTTCTGCTTCATTCAGTGTGTGTGTGTGTGTGTGTGTGTGTGTGTGTGTGTGTGTGTCATAATGGCCCTTAGAAGGACACTTCACAGCCGCAATCATCATCAGTTGCCAGGCAACAAGAAGAAACCGCTACCGACAGAAACACAGCACACACAGCTTTATTATTACTGTTACAGGGCTGTGTGTGTGTGTGTGTGTGTGTGTGTGTGTGTGTGTGTGTGTGTGTGTGTGTGTGTGGAAACAGAGATGTCAGTGACGGTGTTTGGGTCATTACTGGAAACAAAAGTCTGTCTTTACCTGCACAGAGCTGCAGCCCAGCCGTCCTACATGTTCCCTCACAGAGGTTCATTTCATCAGAGTTACACCTGGTTGTGATTTCATCTCAGTCTTCTGAGGAAAATGTTTTAGTAAACAGGAAGTGAAGACATGTCTCATTATTTTGTCTGAGGCAAGGCCGTAGCCATGGAGTCAACACTGTCTAAACGCATACAGATATTTCCAAACACGGATCTTTCGCTCCCACCATTAAAATGAAATTCTGTCCACACGACCATCGTTTTACAGACATTCTCTGGACACACTACAACACAAAAAGACTCTAAGTGTTTGCTGTCTCCAGCAGTCTCTCCTCGTCACACAGGTAGCAAAGTGCACAACGACTGGAGATCTCATCACCATCCATTCCTCTTCCATATAAGGAGCAAGGACCTCAGTCAAACACACGAGTGATTCTCTGGACATGCTAAACTTTTCCTTCCATTCATCAACAACAATCCCACTTTCAAAACAGTCTCACTATCTGCTGGTTCGACCAGGCCATTTCTGGTGGACCAAATAACATTGGGAGCAGCCGAAACCTCAGTTCATCCATCAAGTGATGCAGCAGCACAAAGCTGTGTAAAGTCATATGACCAAGCAGTGCTTAAACTAGAATTACCTCCGTGCTCCAGTTTCTCTCACAGTCTCCATCCATGTCTGTCAGGGTGAGACCAGGTAGACAATAAATAAAAGCTGCTGCTCTGTTACTACGGCTCTACATCAATGACACATGCAGCACGACAGAAATCTTTGACACTTTACTCAGACTGCTCCTCACATTAGCATGCACGGCTGGGAATCACCACAGGCGTAACATTAAGATGTTATTGTGATGCACAAGTCGCTTTACAATATCACTGTGATTTTAAACGTGTTGCGATATAAGTATTGCAATAAATAAAGTGCCATATATATATATTGTATTATTATTATTATTATTATTACTATGATTATTTACCTTTTTGTGACTACAAAAGATGGCCCCAAATGAAAACTTTGTCAGCATCTAGTAAGATGAAGTTTTCAGTCTGTTCATCTCATTTCAGTCATTTTTGGAGCAGCTAAATGTATCTTGTGGACTGAAAAGGCAATTGATTGTATTATTCTAATAGGCTACCTCATTTTTAATTTCTATATATAATATTAACAATTTATATAATAAAAAAATTGATACTTGGCATTCAGGGTACCATACGATATTGCCACACAAACATATGGTGATAATATGTTTTAAAGTTTTTCCCCCACTCCTGCTGGCGAAGCTAAGGTGAAGCCACATTAACAGAGAGTTGAGCACACAGTCTACAACAAGCTCACAAAGCAAGTGGTGATAAAAGCACAACACTAAGCAGCAACACACAGTGTCCGCCAGCTGATCTGCTCCCAAAAAATTAGCTTATCTGTCTTTGTTGTGACAGTAGCCAAGCTAAAGAAGCAGCAGTGACGTCACCTGTGCCTTTCTGAGAAATGTTCAACTTAAAGCTTAGATGAATCAGCTGTTTGCTAGCTAATGTACAGAATTCATACTGGACAGCTAACAGTGCTTCTGACAGGAATTCAGCATCAAATTGCGAGAAGATAACTATTTATAAAATGATCATGACAGTCCCCCTCAATATAATTACTGCCTTGGTCTGAGAGCATGTTTACACCTGGAAGTCTGAGCCATGGTTCAACTGAAAAGTTACTGATGCATTAATGTTGTGTTCACGACTTGTTTCTGCTGAAAACAAGTGGACGAAAAACAATCCAAAATCCAGAGTTTCTAATATCTGGACAAAAACAGTTAGTTTCTAATGGGACAGTTGTGTTTCAATGTGTTCAGACAGATCGGCCAATGAGCAAGCAGCTAAAGCAACCAGACGTTCAGACCCAGCTCTGACTGGACCTCAAATGTTTCGGTCAAATGATTAGAAGAAGAGAAACTTAGGATTTTGTGCAGAAGAAACAGTTTGAGTTTTTGAAAACCTTTCGGAACATTTATAAGAAGCCATTTCATACACACCTGTTTTCACACACACACGCACGCACGCACGCACGCACGCACACACACACACACACACACACACACACACACACACACACACACACACACACCTCTTGTTAATCAGTTCATTTTGTGCCATTTGAAGTGTTAAGTGTCGCATGTTGTGAGCGATGTCACACAGGTGTGGTGTGTGAACAGGTGTCGCAGTGACCTGCTGTACTTTACATTCCTCTGTAGAATACTGCTAACAAACACTTAATCAACAACCAGCGTGTGTGTGTCTGTGTGTCTGTCGCACAGTGTCAAGCCGTTAGCATCCTGGCTCTCAGGTTTCAGGTGTGTGTGTGTGTGTGTGTGTGTGTGTGTTGCATTCAGGTGTAAAAGTCTCACTGTGGGGAAATGAGGTGATTTTCACCTGAAATGAGATGATTAGTGATGCTGAGCAGAGATAATGGACACGTCACACCGTGAATGTGTGTGTGTGTGTGTGTGTGTGTGTGTGTGTGTGTTAGAGAGTGTGTCTGTGAGGAAATGTCCACACTAATGTGCAAAAATGTTCCTGTTTTTAATCCCCACTTGTGGCTCACATTCACACTAAGCAGATGTTTTTCCACCATTTTCTAATTTGCTCTCCGGAGCCAGTTAGTCTGAAAATGCTGCTTTAGTGTTGGATTTCAACACGAGGCCAGAGGGAGGGTCTACGGAAAGGGCTGAAGTGAAAATTCCTTTAGGTTCTGGACGCACATTAAGTGCTGCCCCTGGGACACACTGGACGCGTCGCGCTGCAGCTCGTCAACAGACAACCACACACTGTTATTACTACTTTTACTTAAGACTCTGTGCTTCCTCCGCCTCTGCATTAGCTTAATATCATGTGTGGACAGCCACCAATCAAACTTGATCTCCAGAGTTATGACTTGCCAGACGATACCTTTTTGGCCGTTGTCTTTATAATGGCAGGACTGTGGGTCCTTTAGCTCAGGATATTTCTCAGCCTCAACAACAAGTCTCTCCTCATCTGTTCTTCGTCACACACGAGACACAACAACAGCTACAGAGTTCTGTCTGCATCAGTGGTGAGAAGAGGAGTCGAGCTGCCGTAGGAGCAGAAAAAAAGAGCTGCTAAGGGAGCTGGTATGTACAAGCAGAGAGTGAGCGGGGCGGCGAGGCTGGAAATAGGACAGTGGCGTGAAATGGCGCGGGGCACCCTAGCCCTTAAAGCCCCCGTGAGAGCCACAGCTAATGTTGGCACACGTTCAGCAAAGGACTCCTCCATGAACAGTGAAACTTCAAGTTGAGTATTCCTCATCAACATCCTCAGGTAATTAGCTGTTGGAGATAACTGTGCTTTTCTTCACTGTCCGTGTTGACGTTAGCTTAGCATTTTCACTAGCATTAGCCAGCACTCAGCCTCATACTGAGAGAAAGAAGGACCAAAGAAACATACAGTTGATGCCTAACAGCAGCTAACGTTAGCACACCTTCAGCCAGCAGCAAAGAAGTCGTATCCTCCATAGACATGCTGAGAGAGTGAGTACAAAAACAGCTAGCGTTGAGTACTGGGACTAAATTTCAGGTATCCTATAATTGCTTCCCTGTCCAAAATCCAATCTCATCCTGATCCCGTCCCAATCTCCAGTCTCGTCCTGATGCCATCCAGACTCTGTCCCTTTCTGTGCGTTCCTTATTGTGCTTCATCAGCATCTTCAGCTAATGAATTAGCTCGTTAGATCGCTTGTTGTTGCAGATAATTGGGCTTTTTTTCAATTTCTGGGTTGACCTTGGTTTTGTTGTGGTCTGGGTTTTGTATTGGACTTGTTTTGTTTTCTTTTTTCCTCTGGCTCTCTCCTTCCCCTCCCTGGTCTGTTTTGCTCTCTCCCTGCAGTGTGTGTGTGTGTGTGTGTGTGTGTGTGTGTGTGTGTGGCAGGAGGCGTGACTGGCTTTCCACTCACTCTCTCCCTGTGATTCGGCAGATGAGACACACCTGGCTGCAATCTCCACAATCAACCCTCCACATAAGCCTGGTCATGACTCCACTCCTGTGCCAGATAATTCCCTCCTGTTCAGTAGAATGTACAGCCTTGTTCATTTTCCCTCCAGTATTAACTGAAGAGTTTTTTGCTTAATGATTTTCATAGCTGCTTACCAGTGTCTCTTTTTCCTGGTTTTTAGTGTGTGCCGCGCATCAGCCAAGAGAGCCCTTCATGTTCCTGCGTTTTTCTCCTGCACTCAGCTGGATTCAGTTCCAGATCAGAGGACTTTCCCCACTCCCAGGCCAGCCCGTCTCCTGCAGCCTCCACCTCTGCCTTTTTGCCTGTTTGATTCATTAAAACCTGTGAACTACATAACCGGTGTTTGCCTCTGCCTCAGTTGGTCCAGAGCTCTACTCTGCTGTAACAAGTTTAGCATTTTTACTAGCATTAGCCAACACTCAGCTACATACTGAGAGAAAGAAGGACCAAAGGAAGGTACAGTTGGGTCCTGGTACTCTGCTTGGTGCACCAAAGCCCACACACTCAGTGTGTTTACATGCAGCTTGATAAAATCAAATTATTGGCTTAGTCTGACTGAAACCAGACTTTTAAATGCATGTAAACAGCTTAGTCCGACTGAAATTGGACTATCTGTAGCTTGACTAACACACCTAGATAATTTGATTGAAAATCGAACTATTGCTGCATGTATAGTCCGACTGGAGTCAGACTTGGAGATGACGTAGCAGCAGTTCACTCCTGGAAAAACAAACAAACAAACCACAAACCACCATGGCGACCGAGAAGCAGAAGACGCACTTCTGGACGGACGAGGAAACTACATTCATGCTCCGACAGCTAAAGGAGCTAAACATGTTGAAGTTTATGGATGGTAGGAAAACGAGAAACGAGGATTTATTTACTTTAATTTATTATTCCTCTTCAGGTCAACAGGAACTAGTTCAATACACACTATATTAAAAAGGACACAGCGCCACCTATGGAGGCGGAGTCAGACGTACTTGGTCAGAAATTTGATTTCCTCTTCTGCATGTATACTCAGACAAGACGAGAAGTCCAACTTGATTGATTAGCCGAGCTATGAGCTTAGCTCCACTACTGCCTGCATGTAAATGTACTGACAAACAGCAGATAACATTAGCATACCTGCAGCCAACGGTAAAGAAGTTGTACCCCCCGACAGACAACGAAACTTAAGTAAGAACCAAAGACAAAGAGTGAGAACCAAAAAAAGGTAGCGTTGGGTACTGGACTGAATTTCAGGTACCAATACAGATTGAATGTGTAAAGTATCCATCCCTACAATCACATCCCCATCCAAAACCAGTCTCATCCCTCCTGTCCCTTTCTGTCAGTCCCCTACTGTGATCCCGATCCTGTCCCATCCCATTTTAATCTCATCCAATGCCCCTCACGACTTCTTCCAAATTCAGTCAGGATGCCATGAGAATACCATTAAGATCCTATCTCCTATTTATTCCCGATCCTGTTCCAACCTTCCCCCGGTTCAGATCCCGTCACAGATTCCATCAGAATACCATCCTGATCTTAGCCCTGCAGCACCACAGGCTTAGTACATTTACTTTTTAATCTAATTTAATGTAACTCAGAGTAAAACTATCTAATGAGAGCTTTATGAAAACAAAAAAGTTTAACAAAAATTGATTATGAAACAGGTAAATGAATAAAGAAATAATCTTTCCAGGCATGTTGACACTGAGGGGTTTGATATGGGTTTTTGGACAGATTCAGTGTTGAGAGAAGAAACACATTCACAACGTCATTATTTGTGTAAATGAGAGAAAAACGAGCTCGCATTCACAAACTCATTCCTCTGCTTGTGTGTGTGAGAGCGTGGACATCTATCACATTCATGAGGACACTGACACTGTCTGTGTGTGTCTGCGCAGTTTAATTGTGAACGCTTGGCAACAGCTTCAGTTCATAAAGCAAAAGCCAGAAAAACAGAGAAACCCCTGCAGAGCGAGCGAACAAAGGCAGAATTCATCCTGTTTCCAACGAGAAGTGACTGAGCCTCGGAGTGAGTCACCACTCTGACTAACACTGGAGCAGATCGCTGATTTCCAGGCTCACATACTGTACACTTTACACATGGAGGGAAATACTGCTAAACACACTGCAAGCCATCAGAGAAATGTGGTGTGTTCATGTGTTTCTAGAGGCTTTGCAAATAAATCTCAAGTCTCCTGTCGATTACACTCCCTCAGTCATGGAGGAACGCTGTCTGTTACATCTTCAATCTACATAGCTAACTGTTTTAGAGGAAGTTCTTCTCATCACACGGCTTGAACTTAAACTGGACTAAAGTAATAAACAGCAGCAGTTTGAATGTATGGTTCACTGATAAATGTCACCACCTTAATGCTAGACGGATGTGCTATGAATGGCTCAATTGTACATTCACTCTGCTACGGACATTCAGCGCAGAAGACAATGTTGGCATTGTACGTGTCTGCAAACCATGATTCAGCCCACCCTACAACATAGCCTGACATGGCCTCCTCAGGAATGTAACTACACGTCACGGTGACGCAGACCTATGCGTAGACCTCCTGTTTATTTTTATAAGCTGAAACCATTTCCCTCAGTGGAAACAAAACTTTTCAGTTTTTTTCACAGGTAAGAAACAATACATTCTGAAGACAACAAAGCCCCCGTGAAATAGCATTTAAAGTCTTGTGTGTGATTTATCCTGGCTTCATACAATAAAGGGGAAAAAATCCTAATTTATGCAAAGGCATAAAGGGTGGTGGATGGGTCCATCAAACCCTGGACTTTCAACCAGGAGGCTGGTGTTCACTTCCTGTATGAATGTAGAGCAAAACCATGATATGTTTTTCTAAATCTAACCACATCATCTTGGCGACCATATCTGGGTGATATTTGGGTGGAGCAGGTGAGGAGCGAGGGATGGATCTGATTAAGAAGCTGAGAGCGCTATTGGCAGACCAGCCCATTCTTCTTCTGAAGTCGTCAAATACCGCTGCTTTGTTTTTGTTAACTTCGGCGTTAGACCCAAGCGCTAAAAGCTAACTTTTGTGGCTCCACTGGGCAGCGCCAGTTTGTAACGTGGCTGGACGGCACCTGTTGTAAATGCTGGCAGTTACAACGTAATATAAGCAGTCTAAAAGTCTCTATAGGGCGGGCAGTAAGGGCAATGGATGGGACCAACTATCCCTAGACTATCACCTGGAAGGTTCACTTACTGCACGAATGTACACTATGACCTTTGTTTTCCTTTTAAATCTAACCAGGTGCTTTTGTTTGTGTCCTGACATTGGTAGCTGTCACCCAGAGCGTCAACAACAGACGCAGGAGGATACCTAGTGCGTAATATGTAGACATAAAAGTCCACTGACAATGTGGCGATATGTGATGACTTGGGATGAGAATGTGCTGGGAAACCAGTCCACCGAAGACACTTGTATTTTCAGTGAACCTTGTGAGTCATAATGGAGCCAAATTTTGTATAACTATACCTTTGTTGAATGTTGCTGTTGTTCCTAACTTCATTTGAGTAAAGGAAAACTGTGCTAGCTGCTAGGCTAATTTATGCAATGTAAAATGTCATAGGCCTGTGCTAATAACGTTAGCATGTTGTGTATGTGGGAAAATGTGTCCATCAATGTCCAAGGTAAAACTAAGTGATGTAAGATTATTGCAAGGTGGAGGAGCACACGGTAATAACAAGCATCCCGTGGCTACTTTACGTTAGCCTTGCTCACCAGGCTAACATTATTCATACTGCAGGAAGCCAGGCGTTCTGACACACATGCAACATATTCCAGAAAAAAACAGCTCCCTAATATCAGAAAATATTTGAATAAAGCAGTACAATACTTCCCTCTCCCTCGTCTGTTATTTTCGATGCAATTATGGACTAAAGCAGAGAAATAAAAGAAAACAAACAATGAAAAACCCACACACTGCATGTCTCCTCTCAAACCTGCAGTCAAACATCACACTGTCGCCAGCAGCACATTTGAAAGAACAACAAGGTGACTCCGTGTTGTTGTCTCATTGTGTTGAAAAATTATGTCTCAAACAAAATGTGTCACTTTTTTAAAATCATTATTGGTCTAATCTGCCGAATCTTCACTGAGCCCGAGACAGTCAGTTTGTTTCTGACCCAGTTTGGTGGAAACAGCCCAAAGGATTCAAGTTAACTTCCTGTCTGCCATTTTTATTTTCCAAAAGCAGAAACAGCCTCAGACACCTCAGATTAAATGTCTGCAGAATAAAGCGTGAAGTTCTGTAGAAGAGTCGGGTCACAGCAGGTCACAGAGGTTAATGTGTGTCATCGACTGCATGTTTCTATAGACGCCATCGCCTGTGGCACCGCACGCCATCCATACATGTTATTGAATATTCCTACATGCACACATACATGTACAGACATGTACTGTCCCTGTATGTGGGAACTGTCAGCTACACGTCACAGGTCTGAAAGATGTGTATTTGGGTTGTTTTGACTTTCTTTGAGGTTGTTTTGTGTAGCTTAATACTTGTTTTGCATCTCTTGCCAGACATTTAATGTTTTCGGGCCTTTTGCATCTCTTTGTGGTTGTTTTGTGTCGCTTTGAGTCTCTGTAGTCTGTCCAGTGTTTTGCATCTTTTCGTCTGGTGCGGCTGGTTTGTTTTGCTTCTCTATGCAGTTGTTGTGAGTCTTACTGCAGTAGCGCTGCTTGTCTGTGGGATTGTTTTCAGTATCTTGAAGGTTGTTTTGCATCTCTTCATTGTCGATTTGCGTCTCTTTGCAGTGGCTTTGCTTCTCTTTGCGGTTGTTTTGAGTCTTTTTGCAGTCATTTTGTGTGTCTTTGGGATTGTTTTGAGTTTCTTTGAAGTTGTTTGTGTGTCTGAGGTTATTTTGCATCTCTTTGACATCATACTGCGTCACTGTGTGTCTCTTTGCAGCAGGTTTGTGTCCCTTTGCGTCGCTTTGCAGCCATTTTGAGTCCTTTTGTTGCGGTTTTGTGCCTCTTTATGGTTTAAAACACGTTTTTATCAGACTGTGTGTTAACGTTAGAAAAGTGACGAAATAAAGTTTATTGAAAGCAGTCAGGTTTATATCACAAATCCTAAATTGATGTTTTAACCAAAGGATCACACAAACCACCGGGGGCCTGTGTGTCTTGCAGACAGGACTGTGTCGGGGCCCCGGGGGCCCCTGAGTACATTTATTTATCCATGGTTCTAAGATGCCAGTTATCAAAGTTTTCCTGGTAAGTTATCCATATGTTATTTTATTTGACCTTCATTTGTTCTGACCCCTCACACACCTCACTGACTCTGTGTTCTTTCTTTCTTTCTAAATAAGGTCTGACAGGTCTGACACATATTTGACAGACTGACATCAAACCAAACTTCAGAATGTAATTAATTCATTTTCAGTAGGAGTTTACCTTTAGTTTTCTTGTCAAATATAAAATTGAAATATCTTGACTCAGCCTGATGCATCAACATTTAACACACACACCTTTCAGTACTTTAACTTTTGACACTTGAACTTTTGGCACATCATTAAAACTTCTGCAGACGTTACAAAGTGTCTGATGAGGACTTAGTCCACACACTCTGGGTTACCTTCTGGTCCACGATGGAGCACGCCACCTCCCGGACCTGACTGAGGCTGAGCTCTGCGGCGTCCAGCAGCACCGGCTCCCGGCTCAGACCGATCTGGATGTGGAAGGAGATCACATCGCCACCTCCTCCCCCTCCACCACCACCACCTCCTCCTCCTCCTCCTCCCCCGGTGCCGGTGTTGGTGTTGTTTGTCCCCCCTGAGAACGGGAGCGGGCTGGGCGCACGGATCAGCGGAGGCGCACTCATATGAGCCTTTTCCCCGGTGGTCTCCAACGCTGCCAGGAAACAATTAGGACTCACGACGTTGATTAAATGACCGCACGGAGATGAACGGGTCCAGGTGGAGCAGCCAGAGGAGGGATCTACTGCTGGAAAGGTGCTCGGACGCACGGGACTCCTGGAAGCGTCAGAAAAGCGCAAAAACAAAGAGT
>JAGQAX010000015.1:41672694-41682694 GCA_019142605.1 Cephalopholis sonnerati
TTGGTCCAGGAGCTTCTCCTCCATGATGGGGAGTACCACCAGTTGGTCCAGGAGCTTCTCCTCCATGATGGGGAGTACCACCAGTTGGTCCAGGAGCTTCTCCTCCATGATGGGGAGTACCACCAGTTGGTCCAGGAGCTTCTCCTCCATGATGGGGAGTACCACCAGTTGGTCCAGGAGCTTCTCCTCCATGATGGGGAGTACCACCAGTTGGTCCAGGAGCTTCTCCTCCATCACGGGGAGTACCACCAGTTGGTCCAGGAGCTTCTCCTCCATGATGGGGAGTACCTCCAGTTGGTCCAGGAGCTTCTCCTCCATGATGGGGAGTACCACCAGTTGGTCCAGGAGCTTCTCCTCCATGATGGGGAATACCACCAGTTGGTCCAGGAGCTTCTCCTCCATGATGGGGAGTACCACCAGTTGGTCCAGGAGCTTCTCCTCCATGGTGAAGGGCTGCACCTCTATGCTTCCACGCCTGCTGTTTTCTATTGAGATGGTGCTAACTGTGGTTTGTAAAGTCGTATAGCTCTGGGTATCCAGCAACCACTACCACCAGTTTCTCCTCCATTGTTTACCAACTGTAAACTTGTTGTTGTGACCACCACAGATGGGAATAAAAGCAGAGATGAAGTGGGGCGCTTTTCTGCTCTGAGTTGACATTTTTTCAACTCGAGGAGTTCAGAGGGCTCAAACAAAAACAGCGGAAGTCTAGAGCACAGAAACATGAGGCGCCTTCCAACGCAAAAGCAGCGAGCAAAAATCTTCATTCTTATTAAAAACAATTACAAAAAGCCGCCTCCAGCTGCTGAAACACTTCCTGTGTTATCGACACGTAAGAAGTAGGGACTGTGGCCGATAAAGAAAAGGAGACGATAGTGATTTTAAAATACTAAACAAAGACAGAAATGAATGGAGACGGTCTCCAAAGGGTTTAAAAAGACCACAAACTTAAAACCCACTTATCCTTGTGAACACAGTCCAAATATTGAGTACTCTGATGCTCAGAAGTCGTAACCATGGAAATCTGTCTTGCTCAGATCTTCCTCCTACATGAGATTGAATAACGTTTGAGTCGATCAAACTTTGCCCTGAAGGGCAGCACACACCGGCTGCATCATCGTGATTTAACGTGAAACAGAAGAGAAAGCATCGCTGCTGTCCTGAGTGTAAAAACATTTTAGATTCATCCTGAGTCAGAGCAGCTGTAACAATGAAACATCACTCGGGCTATTTTTATAACTCCAGGTGCTGTGACTGACAGATGAACCTGCAGGAAGTGATTTACTTCAGTTTGACTGATTATATTTTCCGTGTTTGGTCGAGAGGACGTGACGTCCAGCAGTAATCCCATCAGAAGTGGCGCTAACAGCATGAGATCTAATAATCTTGCTGCTTTATCATTACATACAAAGCTGTAAAATCTTTATCTATCAGACACATCCGCCGTCCTCCTCTCACTGATTCACTGTGCCAGGGTTCAGCTCCCTGTAGATCCTGCCGGCTGAAAATGTGCAGTGTAGTAATCGTCTTTATTTATAGAGACGTGTGTTAAAACAGAGCGATGAAGATGAGTCAGGGAAGATGATGCCTTGGCTCTAAACTTCATGACGGCAGAACTTTATTCATCAGCAGCAAAGGTACAAAGAGATAAGAGTCTTAACCGGAAAAAGAAGAAGACAGGACTGTTTTTAGGTTCAGATGACTCAAAGCATGTCTCCTGAAAAACAACCTCTCGTTATCATGCTGGAAGAAGCTCTCTGTTCTTCATCATGTGTTGAACCTAAAAAAAACATGTCAGTGTGACCCAGCGCGCCCCAATGAGGAAGTTAAGAAGGTTAAACGTCTGCACAGCCTGGAGACAGGTCAGGTTTATTTTAGGTTACAATATTGTCTTTTTCTCTTCTATTTTTTTTAAAGATTTTTTTTAATTTATAGTGTAACAGCATAAATATAGTTCTCTACAAAGTATCAGACCTACATTGACACATCTGTGCACAAGTCTTGTACAGGTGTACATCATTTTTGTATACTGATTTTTGTTTTTGCTGATAGGCCAAATTTTTCTTCTCAAAAACTACTAAATAAACACTGTAAAAAATGTACAAATAACCCCTTGAACTCTACGACACCAGCGCTCCACCAGTGCATATGTTGGAATTTTTGTTTATAATAGTGTCATTTCTTGGTTTATTTTCAAATTACTCATAAAATCTGTACCACCTAAGCTAAACGTTGTAAATGTAAGGCAATAAACCAGAATAACAGATAAATGTACTGACATTGCATCAAACATAAAAAAAAAAAAATACAAAAATCAGACAATTTTCATTGAATTTAAAAAAATAAACACACAAAACATGTTGATCCAAAAGATTTCTAAATGTAGAAACAGGATTGAAATATTTCTTTAAGTTATTTGAACTATGAGCATTTTTTAGTTTTTGAGATAAATTCATTTTTATGAGCAGAGTGCAAAACCATTTTAATAGTTTTATCTGCAGTAGAAATATTTCCACAATGGTATTTTATATCCCTAAAATCTGTACAACCTAAAAGCTAAAAGATTATGTAAGTCAAGAAACAAGGATAATTGGAACAAGTATTGAAACTGTGTCAGAAATAAAAAAAATTAAAAAATACAGCAGACGTTCCTATCGAGCTGCTCCTCTGACACAGACAAAAAGAAACAGCAGCCTGCAGTGTTTGCAGCTTGGCAGGCGTATCACCTTCAGATGACAAAGTCAGCCTATTCACTACGTCACCTGATTTATAGTTTTGAAACGTACAAATGCAACATATCTGTGGTTTGCTTGCAAGCAAGCAAGCAAGCAAGATGGCGCCAGTGTGTGTGGCTGGCCGTCTGCTGCTCCTGCAATGCCTGGTGTTTTTATTGTTTTTAACCATTGGCACCAAACAGATTGAGTCTCTGCTGGTGTATGATCGCCAGTCTCTTTTTTTTCTCCGGGAAAATGTCAGAGATCTACGTGTGTTCGATCACGGTGGACAGAATACTTTTCCGCCGCTCCTGGCGGGGATTCCGCCTCACCTGTACCGGGCCTCGGCCCTACCTTCCCGGCGGAAGCGTCCCCGTCGCCGCGTCTGCCACGGCGGTCGGCTGGTGAAGCTGAAACTCCGGCTGGCACGCTCTTCGTCCATTTCCCGGACAGGACATGGATTATTCCCTCTTTTTGCTGTGCCCCGGCGCTTCTTGGATCCCATCAACGCCTGCCTGGTACCTGTCACCGGCTCATTTGAGGGACTCGGGCCCCGCCGCCTCTGCCCTCTTCGGCTCTCTCAGCGCGGGGTAAACCACCGGCTCCTGAGGACGCTGCCCCGGGCTCCCCGATCCACCGGACCGCAGGCCCCAGCTGCCACCAGGATTGGCTTGGTGAACGCTAGATCCCTAGCGAACAAAACTTTCATCCTGAGGGATTTCTTCAGCTCCCATAGCCTGGATTTCCTCTGTGTGACAGAGACTTGGCTCGGTGCCGGTGAGTGCAGCGCTCTGGTCGAACTTTTACCTGCTGACTGTTCGTACTTTAACTCCCCGCGGACATCAGGTCATGGAGGAGGAACGGCGGCGGTTTACAAAAAATATTTTAAATGTAAGCAGCGCACCGTCTCATCCTCATTCTCCAGCTTTGAGGTGACTTTATTTGAGGTGGGTCGCTCCGACCCGGTGCTGTGCGCTGTCATTTACCGACCCCCCAGATATAATAAGGACTTTGTGAATGACTTTTCTGGTCTTCTGGCTGAAATTATGCCCAAGTATGACCGTGTCCTTTTTCTTGGGGATTTTAATATTCATGTGTGTTTGTCATGAACAAAACCAGAGGACCCAAATGCAGGACTCAGAAACGAGGGAGTTCCAGAAAATCGTAGTTTAATAACAGACCGGGTTCGTTACACAGGAAGGTTGAAGACGAGGCAGAGGTATCCAAACGTGAGGCAAAGGCAAGGTCGGGAAACAAATAGGGTCAGATTAATACAGGAACACAAGACAAGAATAATGCTGGGACGTGACTATGAAATCAACGAACTGGTGACGAGACAGAGTGAGACAAGAGGTAAAATACAAGAGGTAATGGGGAGTGATTGGAGACACGTGTGGGAAGGCACAATCAGGGACAGGTGCGCACATGACGGGGGGGAAGGGACAGGACACGAACCTGAAACAGAGACAGGGGTGAGTGATCTTCAAAATAAAACAGGAAATACAAGACATGAATCATAAGAAATAAAAACAGTTACTTAACAGAGACATGACAGTGTTGTCCTGATAAGCCGTTGGTGAAGGACTTTTTAAGCCTTATTGACTCTTTTAACTTGGTGCAGAGTGTGTCTGGTCCCACACACGAACATGGACAGATATTAGACCTCGTCCTCTCTCATGGGTTATCTGTGTCTAATTTGGAGATCTGTGACGATGTGATTTCCGATCATATGCCTGTGTTGTTTGAAGTTGCTTTCTCCTGTGCTGAGGTTAAATCTGGCGCTCCTGTTCAGAGACGTCGGATTTTTAACTCTTGTACTGCCGGTCAGTTCTCTGTGGCTTTTGATGAGCTCTGTGTCTGTCCTGCCTCTGTTGACACAGAGGAGCTCAGCTCCTGGTTTCACTCCTCCTGCCGAACCATACTGGACTCTGTGGCTCCATTAAAAACTGTGCAGCCCAAAGCTAAACCTGAGCCCTGGTTTAACGAAAGGACTCGCGCAGCCAGACGGGAGTGCCGCAAAGCTGAGCGGAAGTGGAAGAAAGACAAGCTGCAAATTTCCTTCCAAATCCTAAAGGACTGTTGGCGCTGCTACCAGAGCACCATTAAAGAGACCAAAAGACAGTATCTGACAAACATCATTGAGTGCAATCGTCACAATCCACGTGTGTTATTTAAAACCATTGACACTGTTCTAAATGCCCCACAGCCTGTCAGCTTGGAGGCATCTCCTGAAATGTGTAATAGCTTCCTGCACTTTTTTATTGATAAGGTTGCTATTGCAAGGGCTCTCATCTCAGCTCCTGCATCTGACCCCTCTGACCATGTTCCTTGTTCTGTAGCTCTTGATAAGTTTGAGCCTGTGTCTCTGTCGTTTTTAGAAGATCTGGTTGGCCATATTAAGCCATCAGGTTCTTCCTGTGACGCTGTCTCTCCACGCTTCTTTAAAGAGGTTTTCCCTAGTATAGGGCAGTCTGTTTTAGCTATCATTAACAGCAGTCTGTCCTCTGGAGTTGTTCCTCTTAGTTTTAAACATGCAGTGGTGCAGCCCCTACTTAAGAAACCTGGCCTTGATCGCAGCGTGCTGGCCAATTTCAGGCCCATCTCCAAGCTGCCTTTTATTTCTAAAATCTTGGAGAAGGTTGTCCATGCTCAGTTAAAGTCTTTTCTGGATGAGCATGATGTTCTGGAGGTCTTTCAATCTGGCTTTAAAACTCTTCATAGCACTGAGTCAGCTTTGTTAAAAGTTTTTAACGATATTCTCCTGGCCAATGACTCAGGTGACCATGTAATTCTTGTTCTGTTGGACCTTACTGCAGCGTTTGACACTGTGGACCACAACACCCTAGTGGCTCGGTTACGTGACCTAGTGGGCATCTGTGGTACTGCACTGGAGTGGGTCAAATCTTATCTGGCCGACAGGAGTATGACCGTAAGCCTGGGAAATTCGGAGTCCAGCTCTGCTCCACTGTTGTATGGGGTTCCACAGGGGTCGATTTTAGGGCCCCTGCTTTTCTCTTTGTACTTACTGCCCCTGGGCTCCATCCTGAGAAAGCATGGCATTTCTTTCCATTGTTATGCTGATGACAGCCAGATATATGTACCACTGAATAAGAAAAATGCTTTCTCCCTCACACTACTTCTGTCATGTCTTGAAGACGTCAAAGCCTGAATGGCCTTAAACTTTTTAAATTTCAATGAGAAAAAAACAGAAGTGATGGTGTTTGGCCCCAGTGGCCAAGTTGACTTTGGCCCTTTGGCAGACTATGTAAAGCCAATAGTCTCAAACTTGGGTTTTAAGATGGACAGTGATTTTAAATTGGATCGGCAAATTAGTTCTGTAATAAAGTCCAGCTTTTTCCAGATTAGGCAGCTGGCAAAGGTGAAGCCTTTCCTTGCACAACAGCACTTTGAAACAGTAATCCATGCCTTTATCACATCTCGGCTGGATTACTGTAATGCACTTTATTTTGGAGTCAGCCAGTCCTCCCTCGCACGTCTCCAGTTAGTGCAAAACGCAGCCGCTCGCCTCCTAACTGGAGCACGTAAGAGGGAGCACATAACTCCCATCCTGGCTTCCCTCCACTGGCTGCCTGTGCACTTTAGAGTCCATTTTAAGATTCTTTTATTTGTTTTTAAATCTTTAAATGGTCTCGCCCCGCCTTACCTCTCTGAGCTCCTTCATCCCTACGCTCCTGCTCGGTGCCTCAGGTCAGCTGATCTGCTGCTCCGTCTTAAAACCCATTTTTATTCCCTGGCTTTCGACCCTGCATAAAACTCTGCTCTTGTTTTAGTGTTTTATGGTTTGTTTTTAATTGTTGTTTATTCCTGTTTTATCTTATTTATTTTATTGTTGTTTTAATTGTTTTATGTCTGTTGTTTTGTCTATTTGTGTACAGCACTTTGTTTCAGCTGTGGTTGTTTTTAAAGTGCTATATAAATAAAGTTGAGTTGAGTTGAGTTGCAGAAACGTACAATGCCAACATTTAGTTCTGGTGACTGAGCTGAAAATCTGAAGCGATCCAGAACAACAGCTCTGCATTAAATTCTACTTTCAAAGAGATAATAATGTTCAGTTTGTGACTGACACTGTCAGAGAACTGATCATTTAACCATATGTATATTCAGGCTGTATTGGTGTGTGTATTCCTGCCAAACTGACGTCACAGTGCTGTGTGTGTGTGTGTGTGTAGCTCCTCCCAGGTGTGCTGCATTGCCTGACGAGGTGCACCTGGTCTGGGACGGAGGTGCTTCAGAGCTCCTGCACCAGCAGCAGAGGAGAGACGTGTCTGACATCAGGACGGCTTCTTCCTGTCCCTCAGCCTGGGATTTTATTGTCTTATTTGCATGTCATATGTTAAAATATCCCATGGGTTTGTTTTAAAGGTGTCTCTGTGGCTGATTTGGGTCGGTGATGGAGTGTGATTTGCTCCATAGGGCTGCTCAAGAGTAGAGTCTAACAGTTTACAGCTGGGACGTTGCCCCCAAATGTTGTAGATGATTACAAGTCTCTGGGTGTTCACATGGACAATAAACTGAGACTGAACTAAAAGCTTTGATGCTTTGTACAAGAAAAAATCAGAGTGTCCCGAGCAGTTGGTTTGCCTGGTGGGTTGATATTGAGAAAGAATGTTTTAATACACCCATGCTAATATAATGCCTAGCATGCTAATCTCCCTTGTTTCATGTGAATGTTTCGTGGTCTGCCGACCGTTGTGTCTGTGAAAATGTGAAGAATGCAAATAAATAAGAACAAAGGAGTCACTCCAAGGCCGTTATCTCTTCAGCTGCAGCCAGTAACCTTTGCAGCTCCTTTAAATTGACAAGTGTGATCGAATGTTCAAATGTATGACGTCATGAGCGACTTGAGCTGCCAAAATCATTTTGGACAGCGACGCTGCTTGGGCGACCTCGGCTGCTTTGCAGCTCTTGGTGTGCACGTACAGTCAGGCTGAGCCCAGACAACCGTCTGAGGAAACTTATTTCAGTTGTGGGTAAAGAGCTGGTCCACTGCTCCACGACCGGGATGGAATAAATAAAGTTTTATTGAATTGAATTGAATTAAATCGAATGTAAAACCAGGTATGATATCTCCAAACCATAACCAGTTGGTTTTTGTGCCTAAATCAAAACACGCGTTGACCTCAGAGTTGCAATGTAACGTATGGTTTGCACAAGTGCATCATCATACCAGGATTTTGTCCAGTGATTGTGCTGTGAATGCTGATTAAAGCTGCAGCTACAGTCAATGTCTGCTTCCTCTTTTATCTTTTCTTTTGTCTCTTTCAACCATGAACACAATCTTTCTTTAACCTTGATCAGGTAGTTTTAATTCCCGAGCTCAACAACAGTTGAATTTAATAAACGAGGCAGTTTATTGTGG
The DNA here is from genome assembly GCA_019142605.1 of Cephalopholis sonnerati. Taxonomy (NCBI): domain Eukaryota; kingdom Metazoa; phylum Chordata; class Actinopteri; order Perciformes; family Serranidae; genus Cephalopholis; species Cephalopholis sonnerati. Next base: position 41,680,789 of record JAGQAX010000015.1, read on the forward strand.
AGAATGGAGGAGTTGTTGCCGATGTAGGTGGATGACATCTGAAGTCCGTCTGTTCTTCTTCAGACTTCACTAAAGGATGCTCAGAAACAGATCTGTTGTCAGTGTGTAACATCACTCAGCTGTTTGTGTGGACTCTCTTTAACTGACTCACACTTTGATGTGAGGTGAGTCAGCAGTTCAACAGTCTGCTTTCAGGAAATCCAGACTCCCACTGCGACAACTCCTTCGCTGACCTGCTCCTCCTCCTCAGTGTCTCTGCATTACAATAACTTTACACTTCCACAGACGCAGTGGAAGCTGAGTCTAGACCTCTTCTCTGTCTCCTCCATCAGCAGCTTACATGTTACTGTGTTTCACAGCAGACATTTTGGATAACTGGATCATGTGTTTTACCACTCCAGGAGGTTTTAGTATCATATTAACATCCTCCTGTTGTTAAGTTTAAGATACTAAAATATCTTCTGTTGAAAAAGACGTAAAACTACAGCATGTCTTGTTGAAAGGTGGATTTTGAAATCACAGCTTCTCTCTCACCGAGCAGGTTTGCCATTTGTAATCACACAGGTGACGTCAACAGTCGTGATATTTCTACATTAATCACACTATGAATCACAATCAATCAGTTTGACTTGGTATTTTGCTGCAGAATGAAAAACAACAGCTGCAAAAGTCAAGAATCATAAATCTATGACAAAATTCATAATTTCAAAAATGAAAAATAAATGTGTTTTTTTAAAAGCTGTTACACAAAGAGAATGGGATGTTCAAATGTTTACAGTGTAAAGAATATGTGCAAAAATAATAATCCAAAGATCTGTGTGGGTTCATCTCGATACCTGGCCTCACATCCACATTTCCCTCACTTGCATCTCTTCTTCGCATCTTATGTAGCTCTGCCCTCGTAGTACACGTGGGAAAGATGCAAGGAGAGAAGAAACCAGGAAATATTACTTTAGAGAAATGAGACGTCTTTTCCTCTGAAGCACAATGTGCAGCATTACTTGAGTTTAATCTCTTATTTTTTCCCTTTCCTGTTCCCAAGGACCTATTTGTCAGGGTGATACAGCTGCACCCTGAGATAAACAGAGTGAGGCCCTGATCACACAGAGCAGGCGGCTTTTTGTGGTTGTTTTTAATGAGGATGAAGCTTTTTGCTCGCTGTTTTTGCGTTGCGGCACGCTTTGAATTTCTGCCCTCTAAGTGTCTGGTGTTTTTGAAGGAGCGCTCTGAACTCCTTGACTTGAAAAAACTTTTAAGTCAGAGTGGAAAAACGCCTGACGTCATCTCCGCCTTTTCCCCATTGATCTGAGAGGCGGGGCTTCTGTGGTGGTCATGACAACAAGTTTACAGTTGGTAAACAATGGAGGAGAAACTGGTGGTAGTGGTTGCTGGATACCCAGAGCTATACGGCCCGATGATAGACAGCAGGTTGTCAAACTGACCCCGAGTCATCCTAAAATATGCCTGGAAACGTCCATCATGGAGGAGAAGCTCCTGGACCAACTGGTGGTACTCCCCATCATGGAGGAGAAGCTCCTGGACCAACTGGTGGTACTCCCCATCATGGAGGAGAAGCTCCTGGACCAACTGGAGGTACTCCCCATCATGGAGGAGAAGCTCCTGGACCAACTGGTGGTACTCCCCATCATGGAGGAGAAGCTCCTGGACCAACTGGTGGTACTCCCCATCATGGAGGAGAAGCTCCTGGACCAACTGGTGGTACTCCCCATGATCCAGCCTCTTTTTTAGGGTCTCATGTACCCACACAGATCTCTGTTTATCTTCTGACAGCCTCTCACCCTCAACCAGAGCTACAGACAGTACCCTCTGCTGAAACATGTCAGGAGCTACACACTGATTACTGGAGGATACACACAATAAATAATAAACGGTAGATTGATTCCAC